>JANHZT010007217.1:5490-19306 GCA_032468215.1 Stegonotus admiraltiensis | reverse complement strand
TTGATGAATGTATTTTTATTCTTCTTTTTTTCCTTTTATGTACACTGAGAGCATATACACCAAAGACAAATTCCTTGTGTGTCCAATCACACTTGGACAATGCACTTGGACAATAAAGAATTCTGTTCTGTTCTGTTCTGTTCTATTCCCTGTTGAGAGAGGGCTGTTCAGTTTTGACATAGATGGACTCTTTGACCGCTCTTTCAAATCAGCCAACATAACATACATGCACACTTCAAACCCAAGAATACACTAAGGCAGAAGCTTATCCACCCCAAGGATAAAACACTCAGACACAAACTGAGCAATGTGGTATATATAGTACAATGCAGTGAGCCATGTGCAGATCTGTACATTAGGGAAACAAAACAACCACTTACTTCACAAACACATGGCACAACATAGGAGAACAAACCCATCAGGACCAGGGGTGGGTTCTACTTACCTTTACTACTGGTTCGCAACAGGAGCTTCTGCGCATGCGCAGATCGTCCATTATGATGTCCAGGTGGGTGGGTGGAGCCTCCTGCCACTTTTACTACTGGTTGGCAAGAACCAGACAGAATCGGGAGCAACCCACCACCAATCAGGACTAGATTCAGCAGTCCATCTGCATTTAAAAGACAAATGCCACTCTTTTAAATACAGCAAACTCCACATTTTGGACGGGGGTGGTATATGACATCATCTACAACACAGTCCTTTCAATAGTTCCAAAAAGGTTCCACGCCTATTTGGATGAGAAGCGAAATGTCAAAGAAAAACCAGAAAGTTCAGTTGCCTCTTGAAAAAGCACCTTTGGGACAATGAATGCTGTGGTGTAAAATTAATTCTAATTCCTTTTAATTTCTGTTTATCTTCTGACTTTTGTTCTTTTGCTTATTATTTACCCTATCTATGTTTTTTATAAAGTTAGTTATCCTGAAAGGAAATAAAGACATGGATATATATGTATGTATGTAATGACAATTTATGTACAATCTTTAAAAAGAAAAGAAATATAAATCTCTAACAACAACAAAATTTAAAAAGATAATAAAAACTGGAAAATTTCTGCCTGTCTATCTAATACACTCATATAAATGTGATTAATTAAATGCTGAGATTAAGTAGAAAAAATGTACTAAATAACTGTTCCTATGGAAAATCAAGGAGAGGAATTAAAACACAGCTTTTAACAATGATCAGAAATCAGTAATTAATTTAACCAGGTAGTACAAATAATATATTCATATTAAACAGTAAGTACATGCAAATGAAGAGAAATCTGCCTAAAAGGATCCTTGATGAAAATATGCATTGATTTTAAAAAAATATATTGCAACTGTATAAACAGATATTGATTGTTTTATATAAAAAATGTAGTCTCTGGGAAATAGATGAGCAGCTAGTTATTCCATACTCCATCCCACTGAGAATGCAGTATATAAACCTGCCATAGTCTAATGCATAACATACATTATTTAATCAGCTTGCAGTTATACGTGCAAGGTCAGAATCCAAGTATTAAAAATACTTGGCCAAGAGAGATTCAGTCCTCTGAAGGATCTACAGTAAATGCAAAAGAGGACATGGGTGGGAAGGCAATTATGTGCACTGCTGTATCCCGTAACATACTTTATCTCTTCAGAAAAATAGATGCTATATAAATAAACTTTCTAAATTATCATCTTGATTTTGATTTTCAGCTTTTTCTTCAAAAAGTTTTTGATCTGTAGAATACAATAGTACAGTGACATTTCCCCCCCTTACTTTTCTGTTTTTAAGGTTCTGAAATTTTAGACTGTAGATCTTCTAAATCTAAAATTTGTGTAATTCCACTTCTTTGTTTGTATTGAACTTTTCAAGAAATATTTGCAGTGAAATGAGAGTAACATTATATATGGAATATAAGCAACTGTATGTGAGATTAAAATAATAGTATTTATTCAATAAATTGTTTATAAGAGGGACTGCCCCATGAATACTTTTCTAATTCTGTCATTCCACTGAACTTGTACGCACAAATCTGAATACCTTCCTGAGATCAGATGTTGTCCTCCAGGTTGTCCTTACAGGTATTTCTCAATTTATGACCACTCATTCAGTGACTGTTCAAACATGAGACCATGCGTAATAAGTGGCACAACTGGTTTTCAAAGTTATGGCTGTTGCAGTGTCTCTATGGTCACGTGGTCACCATTTATGACCTTCTTTGCTGGCTTCCAACAAGCAAAGGGAATTGGGAAGTTGGCAGGAGGTTGCAAATGGTAACCATATGATGTCCTCATTTAGCAATGGAAACCAGGAGTGTTCAAATTGCCATGATTAAGCAGTTCAGTCACATGCTTTATTATTACATTGTTTAGTGATGGCAATTGTAGTCCCAATTAACATTGTAAACCAAGCACTATCTGTAATTTCTTCTTTTACTTATAGCCTGTCCTACTTTGAATAGCCAAGCAGGGAGCTGAACCTCATTCTTCTTATGCAGGAAACATTCGGCTTTCCAGCAGAGGTGTTGATGTTTAGACAGCACAAAAACTGAAAAAGGATAGTACTACTATGCTCTTTTTCACTCCTACCACCAGCGTAGATCTTTGATAGTACAACAAATATAAATCACAGGCACTTGACAGATTACAAGCCGGAGCTCTGAAGGAGCTGGCAGATGTTATCTCAGAACCATTGTACCATATCTTTCAAAAACCCTGGAGCACTGGGGAACTATTTGAGGATTGGGAAAGAGCTGATGTGATTTTCCATCTTAAAAAAAAAAGTGGGGGGGAGAACAGACTCAGGAAACTACAGACCAATCAGCATAATGTCAATATTTAGGAAGATATTGGAAAAGATAATTTAAAAAGAGATCTGCGAACTTCTAGAAACAAATAAAGTTAAAACTAGAAGCCAGGATGGGTTTATTAAAAATAGATCATGCCCAATCTTCTTTCATTCTTTGACAAAGTGACTAAATTAATAGACCAGTGAAATGCTGTGGACATAGTATACTTAGATTTCAGTAAGGCATTTGACAAAGTAGGCCACAGTCTACTTTTTAGTACGCTAAAAAAATGTGGGATAGACAGCATCACCACCAGATGACTGACAAACTGTATTCGAGGAGCAGTTCTTAATGGTACTACATCTACATGAAGGGAAGTAAGCAGTGGTGCACTACAAGGTTCTGTCTTAGGCCCAGTACTCTTCAATATCTTCATAAATGACTTAGATGAGAGAATAGAAGCGGAAATCATCAAATTTACAGATGACACTAAGCTAGCAGAAATAGCCAATACAAGACAAGCTCAGGATCCAAAAAGATCTTGACAGACTTGAACAATGGGCCCTATCCAACAAAATGAAATTTAATGTGGAGACAAGCAAGGTTTTACACTTAAATACAGATTAGGCAAAACCTGGCTCAAAAACAGTAACTGGGAGAGGGATTTGGAGTGCTAGTGGATGATCATTTACATATGAGCCAGCAATGTGTGGCAGCAGCCAAAAAAACCTAGTAAAATCCTTGGTTGTACAAACAGAGGCATAAAATTAAAATCACATGAAGTATTAGTACTACTTTATAAAACCTTAGTAAGATCACACCTGGAACACTGCATCAAGTTTTGGACACCACATTACAAAAAAGATATTGAGATTTTGGAAAGAGTGCAAAGAAGAGCACCTAGGATGATTAAAGACCTGGAGACTAAAACATATGAAGAACGATTGCAGGAACGGAGTATGGCTAATCTAGAGAAAAGAAGGACTAAGGGCAATATGATAGCAGTATTCCAGTATATGAGGGGCTGCCACACAGAAAAGGGGGTTAACTTATTTTCCAAAGCATCAAAGAATGGAAAACGGATGGAAACTAATCAAGGACAGAAGTAACCTGGAATTTAAGGAAAAACTTCCCAATAGTGAGAACAATTAACCAATGGAACAGTTTGCCTTTATCAATGGAGGTTTTTAAGAAAAGACTTGTCTCAAATTGGATAGGGTCTCCTGCTTGAGCAGGGGATTGGACTGGAAGACCTCCAAGGTCCCTTCCAGCTCTATTCTGATTACATTACAAATACAGCAATTCCAGGGACAGAATATCTCTTGCAAATTGCAAGCTGGTCTCTGCTTGAACATAGACAATTTGGGAGAGCTTAACCATCCTCTAAAATAATTGGCTCCATTGTCAAAATGCCTTTTATCCTCAATGGATAAATAGCATCCTAAAATTTAAGTACAGTGGATTTAGCAACCATTGTTATCACATGTGGGATAACTGTATCCACTGATTTGATAGCACTGTGTACATATTTGAACTGAAAGATATGCTATTATTATTTTAAAAGTGGCACTCTGTATTCAAGGTAAATCCTTTAGAAACAAAGGTTTAGTGCAAGAATTCTCAAATACAACCTCTAGTATGTGACAATATACTGCCCTTCTGTACAAGAATAATATAGAGAAAGTATATTGTTGTCTCATTTGCATACACTGCTAAAGATTAGTTCCCAAATCATTGGCATTGTATTTTGTAGACTTGAAATAGGTACTGTCTTCCAACAGGTTCACAGACTTGCGAACTACAGATAGTTACAAATAAACATTTCTTGAAATCATTGTATTAATAAGCATGTATTTAAAGCAAGATCCTAATTATCCTAAAATAAATACTATAAGACAGTTTTTACTGCCCACTGGTGGCAAACCATAAGTGCTACCACTGCCAGTATAAAGAACTAAAACTCAAAATTACTGTGGTCAATAATAGTTTGATATGATTTTTTTCTGTGCTGTGAAGAGTTCTGCAACAGATTATTATATAATAGAATAGAAGGTAGTAAATAGTTGTGCTGTTCATAAGAGAAGAGAGGAAATTCCTCAGGATTTATTGCAGGAAACAACTAAAATTAACTTCCTGAGCTAGTTGAAGGATTAAAAATTACGGGGCAATAATAGCCCATTTCTACATGAGATTCTCTTTTACATGTAGTATTATTTTATGTACTTAGTTAAATTATAACACGCAAGTCAGAGAGCTGCCTTTTTTTTAACAGTGGAATGTTCTATGATGGGAATCATACATATCTTATTGAGCCAGAAGAAAATTGTACATCTCAAGTAAGTACTGTAGAATTAAAATACAATTATCCTCAGATTGTTCTTTAAATAGTTAATATATGACTTGCACTTCTTACATAGATTCTAGTTGTAAGAATTCAGAAATAAAAATGAGTTTAGAAAAATATTCTTTAACGTATATTTTTGCATATAAGAATATAAGTATGCAAGTGTGTGTATGTGAACTGGTGCTTATATGTGTCTATGTGCATATATTCAGAATACTATGATCTGCAATTTCCTGGGTATAAAAATGTATAGTTCTAGCTAAAGTATCAGCCTTAGAATGATTTACTAAATTTAGATGTCTTTTATTTTAGGAGGAATTCCATTTACACTCTGTATACAAATCCAGATTATTTGAATTTCCTTTGGATTATCTTCCATCTGGTATATTTTTAATACTCTTATTGTTGCATTTATTTTGTAGTTAAATCATTGCTGGTTATTTTTATTCTGTTGTTATTAATAATATAAAAACCTCTCTGAACACAGGATTAGAAAACAAACAAACAAACAAAAAACAAACAAACCACATTTTTCAAAAAAGATCTGTAGACTTTTGATACTGCAATAGTAATTCAATGACTGGCTTTCTAAAGAAGATTCTTTATAGGTCAAAAGAGACTAACCTGTTATACATAAAAAGCTAACCTGTTAAAAATCAGTTCCTGTCCAAATGCTGAACACAAGAGAATATTTTTGGTTCCGTAAAATTTTAATCAGTTCTAACAGAACTTTCAATTTATGAAAAAGAGACTTCCCCCCCCTCCATAAAACTAATTTATAGTAAGCAAGTCTTATGTTTTCTTCACCTTTTTCTACTCCAGTTTCTTAAAAACAGAGCATGGGAAAACTGGAATCATTCTTCTCTTTGAGAGGCTCTCCATGAAAGTTAGAACCCTTGGAAATCAGGATCCTAAATTGCATTGAGAGCCTTCATACATAGAGACACTTCTCCATTATAGTTGCGTCCTACACAGAGGGTATGTGGCACGTGTGCATTCATGTAATGGAAGCAGAATTGGTATTCTCACCAAAGATGAATTTCCTGTTATTGATTTCTAAATGCCTGAAAAAGGTTAATGTCAAGGTTTGATCAATGTTGTAGCTTCATATAATTTGTCATGTTTTATGGCGTCATTTGATATCACCACTATATAGATCATGTGCTTATTAAACAGCATTTTCATTGGCTTGTAAACGCTTGATGATTACATTTTAGCTTGGATTTTCATAACTTCTTTATTTAATACCCTGTGTGGCTTCTACTTATCCTAAGATTATTTTATGGCAGTTCAGGTCAAGAAGTATGTAAAAAGACTCATTTGTTAATACCAAGGCTAATATCTGAGTCCAAGAATACATTATGCAAGAAACTGTTCTGAGGGTTTATATTTCCTTTATGTTTCTTTCCTTTCCTTAATGTTTCCTTTAATTTAATTTGAAGTGTTTCAGTGTACCTTGAAAAGTATTTTGCTTCAGTTTTCATCACTCTATAACTCACTCGTCATATTCATGAACTTGTTAAGGGTGAGCAGCTACAAAGCAGGTTTTTTTGGTGAAAATGCCAACTCTTGCACTGATGAATTTCCAATATCTTGTTTTTGTGGCAATAGATATGACTATCCTGTGTATTTTCTTGAGTTCTGAGTAATTCTTAAAATATTTAAAATAGGTATTTATTCAGCCTTGTGCTTTGTTCATTTTGCTGCTAAAAGTGCTTGTCTTGCTTAACTGCCATTAAATTGATTGTAATGTGTGTCCCATTCAGAATTCTGGCACATGAATACTACATCACAGAAATTTGGTGTGAAATCAAGATATAAAAGAAGAAAAAGGCAGGTATGCCCTCTTATCCTGTTATTTCTTTTTTGCAATCTTTTAAAAAAACATATTATTTAGGCTTCCTTTTTCAGTAAATTCAAGACACATGATTTTGCCTGCTTTCTCATATCGCCATTATAAGCCCCCTTTTTCATGCTGAGAACATCCAATGGTGTTCTTTGATAATAGATATCAATCCAAAGAAAATAGTCTCATCAGAGGCTGGAAGGAAGGCGAACGTCCCTTCCATTTTGCCTGTTGCAAAACCAACAGGAAAATTATTTTCTACAGCATGACTGTTCAAGGCAATCAAATTGAATCATTGCTATTTAGAATTTTCTCTTAGTGGGTGTAGTGATCACATCTCTTCAATAGCAGGCATTTTATTTTCATTTTGATGAGTGAGTGTTAATATGACTTGCATCTGACTAAGCTGTGGGTCTACAATCTGTCCAGGGAATGGGTGTCACCATATAATTTCACCTAATATTTATTGCAGGAGCTAAAATATAAAGAAATAATATATATTAAGAAGATAAAAAACCAAAATGCTTATTAAGAAAGATAAATGCCCAAAGTGTCAAGAACAGAGCAATTTCAAGGACTGTTTTATCAGATTTTGAACCTTTGCATTTTTAAATAGAAATAGAAAAGCAAATAAATATAATTTATACTATTTGCCTAAACATTGAACCAACATAGAATATTCTTTGGTATCCCTGTGCCCTGCATTTGGGGGTGGGCTTCTGGGCATTATTGATTAAGTATATAAAACCTGTGAAAAAATAACATCACACAGAATAGGCATTTTGTGATGTATATTTTTTTACACTGAGAAAAACACAAATATAAATATCAGCCATTAATAAAATATATGGCTTTGAAGATATTTAATACATAGAGGAATTCACTAATGAAGCTAAGGGCTATAGGAGTTCCTTTAAAAGGATGGAATCTTATCAAACTGTATTTTGAAAATTTATTATTAGATTTATTTATTTATTAAATTTATATGCTGCCCATTTAAGTCCAGTACTGGTCAATGTAGCAATATAAAATTATCTGTTATATTTCTTCTAAGCTTACATTAGAACTAGATTGCTTAATTTTCTGTCATTCAAATGTTAGAAATTCTGACATATTCTTTTTCTAATTTGGTATCATGAATTAATTTTAAGTGCAATGAAGGAAAGAAATCAGCTCAGAATAATTAGTCTAGAATCAGGTGTTTGTTGCTGACCTTTTTAAATATATACAACATCTTCCTCTTTCTGTAGGTCCAACTGAATCTGCCTAGAGTTGAAGATGAAACGAAATATGTTGAGCTAATGATTGTAAACGATCATCTAATGGTGAGGTTTTACATACAAGGCTTTTTAAAAGTTATCAATAATGCATGCATAGCTTTGTGTCTATAATAGATTCAACAATAATGTACCTATTGCAAAATGATTCTAATCATTCCACTGAAGTCGGGCTGTCTGGAACTGTGCTGGAAGTCACTCAACAGGACATCTAAGAGCAAAGAATAGATTGGTAATTACAACAGACCTTGGCTTTTTTCTTTCTTTTTTTCCTACAGAATATAACATTTTTTTTCTGAATAATTTTCCTAAAGACCACATTTAGCTTTTTTAAAGAGCTGTTTATATTAACTATTGAGTGGTTGGGCTTGCTTTTTCTGGAGGTAGAAGTTGTATTGCTTTGTATTGAAGACCCTCTGTATATTCATTGCATCACACTGGAGATTGGAAATATCTTTCTCCCCTTCAGGCGTGATTATAGTCTCCCTATTAGTACAATATCTACACCAAATATAGACAATCTTTTTGGTCAATAAATAAATTTGGAATTTTACAAACATGTACAAACAGTTTTCACAAACTGTCTTCCATAATAAATGGAACTAGACTCAAAACATCTGTTTATCACAATGCTGCTCTGTATTATCCTATGATGCTGTCTTTGGCTTTTTTTCTGCTCATGGGATCATATCATAAAACACTAGGCAGCAATTATTGGAATCTAAAGATGTCTGGGAGGTTTATGTGAGCTCAGAAGCATTCATGGAAAAGCAGATTATGTTAGAAGGTGGTACTCTGTTTTACGGAATACCACCTTCTTAAAAAATTGGTCTGGATCATCAGGGAGATTAGCTATTGAAAAAGAAATCTGAAATATATACATTACACTGTGACTTTGCAAAACTGATTTAGATATATTTTGGGCAAAATTGGGCATGGAGTTTTCTTTACAACTGCTGGTGATTAGAGAATTTTATAGCAAATCGAATCTAATGCCAATATACTATGTTTCTCCAAAAAGAAGGCTGGGTCTTATTTTCTTTTGACCCCTGAAAAAATGGCTAGGCCTTCTTTTTGGAGGATTCTAATTATTGACTAACCTTGTGGCAGTGGCACCGATAGCCCTGCCCAGAAGGACCCCACTCCTGACCCAGTTCTTCTGAGACTGCTTGCTGCCACTTGCATGCATCACCCCGGCCTCTGTTTGCCTTTAGATGCCTGCTGGAAGCCCTCTGCAGCCAGTAATAGAGCTCTGGATTGATCTGGAGCTTTGTTATCGGCTTCAGATGCCTTCCAGCAAGCATCTGAAGGCAAAATGGAGGCCAGGGTGATGCATGCGAGTGGCAGCAAGTGGCCACAGAAGAAGCGGTTGCAGAAGAAGGCAAGGCAGGTGTCGGGGTGTGTGAGGCCTGGTAAGTACTTCCCATCCCCACCCTAGTTTATTTTTTACCTGTGTGCCTCACCCCACCCCCTGCACCCTGGGGTGGGCGGGGTGTTAATTAGGGCTAATTTTGTGGGTGAGGCTTAATTTGATCACATGCACTCAAAAATGTGATAGGGCTTCTTTTCAATGTGGGTCATCTTTTTGGAGAAACACGGTATTTATTTCAGGAGCAAGAATGACTTTGAGCAATATAGAGTCAGCAAATCTCTCTGTAGGCATTCTGTTGGAATTATGGGTGCTTGAAGAAAGTTACAGTATATCACGTGATAGGCTGAAGTGGAATGGATCATGCCTTCTGTCATGAAATGAATGCATTGTTTGGCTTGTTTAATCAAACTTTATATTTCTTTGTAAGGATTCCCTGCATGTTTGGCCTATAGATACATTATTATTTTTTCTTATACTGTATACAAGCAAATCTAGAGATAAAGCTTTTTACAAGTCAGAAGGTATTTCCCCTCCACCCTCCAGTTCCAGATTTTTTTTAATGGAATTTCCATTACAGTGGAATCATAATTCCTAATTTAGGCTCTAAGTAAAAGGGGGAGGGGATCTCATTTAAACCATTATATCAGGTGCCTCTTAGTAGAAGAGGTTATTGATTGTTTTCTTGCTTCCTCAAGGAATAGGAAAGAAAGTAGCCATATTTTATTGGGTGTCACATGAGACTATTTGATTGTCCTTATGTTTATACAGCTATTCATACTTGTGATTGCCAAGTAGAGAAAGGTGGATGAATGTGTGAAAATGATTTTAGTCATTATTGCCAAATCCTGAGTTTAATTCTAATTCTAGTTGTGAATCTTCAGTGCAGCTATTTATAAAGTACTGAAATATACTGAAATAGGAATAAGCAGAACAGTTTTTAAAAGCCTTCAAAAAGTGTATATGCAAAGTAGTGATCTCTGCTGTAATCCCTCACTTTAACCTCAAAGCACACGGAAAATGAAATAACTAATAGTATCTTACATATGTGTGTTTGATAATAAACTGGATCCTTATTGGAGAACCCTGAATAGGTTGAGAGTTGGAGCTGCTAAGTGTAAAACCGATGTTCTGAAGTGGAGGTTCTTAGCAGATTCACACTGTGTGAATATGGAGAGACTCAGAGTCCAACCCATCTGCTGATATGTTGGCTACTATCAGTAACAGGTACCGATAATGACTTATTTTTGGCCAGTGACAAAGCCAAAAATCTGGCTTTATTCTGGCAGTTTATAGTTTAATGTAGACATGGAAGAAGGAGAATAATAATAATAATTAGAATTAGAAGAAGAATTAGAATTAGAGGAAAAGAAGAAGAGGAAGAAGGAGGAGGAGAAGGAGAAGGAGAAGAAGAAGAAGAAGAAGGAAGGAAGAAGGAAGAAGGAAGAAGGAAGAAGAAGAAGAAGAAGAAGAAGAAGAAGAAGAAGAAGAAGAAGAAGAAGAAGAAGAAGAAGAAGAAGAAGAAACTGAATTGTGACTAGTGGTCTGTTTTATTCTTCCTCCCCAGTTTTCCATTTTTGGTCACCATTCTACTGAGTAACCATGCCTCTTTGGAAGACTCAGGTTCCATTAACAAATGCTTTCTTTTAAACTATCGTTGGGCTTAATTGAAGTTTGCCAAATTTACCTCTTGAGTAGTAATCAGGGTCCTTTTAAAGGGTAGGCAAGGGACAATAGACCTTGCCTACCCTTAGCTGGAAGAGGCCCTTCCAAAGGATAATTTGGAGCCAATTTGATCAAGTGATTAAGATCTAGTGGTGTATGTTGTCTGTATGTGTGTGTTTTGTGTGTATGTGTGATTGGTGAACCATGGCTTATAATGCTGTGACATATGTCTGTGGCTTACATACCTGTGTTAGCTTTTGGATCACAAGTACAAAAAACTATAGGATGCAAAAACTATAGGATGCAAAAACTATAGGATGCAATGCAATCAAAGGCCAATGACTCTAGTTAATGGTACTCTTTTGGCTACCTAAGATCTAATTCTCAAGGAAAATGAAATGCTATAAAAACAGCATTAACAATGTAAAATATTACAAAAAGCCAAGTGTTTTATTATCCAATTGTATATTTCCTTTATTTTACTATATGTTATAGTTTGTGGTTGCATTACAATACTATTCTCATGTTCCTTTCACCTTTTCTTTCAGTAATTAATATTATGATATGGAATTCATAGAAGATTATAACTATAATCGTATCATAGATGCCTAATATAGTATAAATTATTTATAATTATTTCCAGAAATGCAGATAAAGAATCTTCTGTGATTGGCATTTTATAAGTACAAATTAAGAGATAACCTGAACAACTCTGTGTTGATTTTGTTGTGGCAAAATCTAATACAGAAGAATAGTCATATGTAGAAAATGGCATATGATACATATGTAGATGTAAATGGATGACCAGTAAGCACATACAGCTCTCATCTGATCAGGTTGTTGGAATCAGTAATATTGAGGTCATGGTCTAAGCCACTTTGTTTTGGTAAGGTACCAGATATAAGAGATGCCCTTACCCTCCTTTTGATGTTGCAATTTAGTCTTTAAAAAATAATTGATATGTATTTATATTTAAGAGAACACAAGAGGAGTTTCAATCAATCAATTTTATTTTAATAGTCCATTAGCACGCTCCATACAAATAATTAACGATACAGAAAAGACATGTGACTCAGACTCGCATCAGTCATTACCTTGTTTTTATTGTGAAAACATAGAATTTAGCTGCCATATCGGGGTGGGTTCCACTTACCTTTACTACTGGTTCGTAATGGGAGCGTGCACGCGCACTTCTGCACATGCACAGATCATCCATGATATCCGGGCGGGTGGGGAGAGCCTCCCGCCGTCATTACTACTGGTTCTCAAGAAACGGACCAAACCAGGAGCAACCCACCATGGTGCCATATGGTTAATAATTTCATAGCTGAGAAAAGGAGGTTCACACAATGACTTGTTCTTTGTGTCTGTTGATGAGCAGGTATAAGATACTCCAAATATCTATATCTATATATCTATATCTATATCTATATCTATATCTATATCTATATCTATATCTATATCTATATCTATATCTATATGCGCCGCCCTTCTCCAGAGACTCAGGGCAGCTTACAATGGGTACAATATTGTTACACGTGATAAACTATTCCTGTGTCCTTGGTCTGCATGAGCATGGCTGGTCAGTTAAATGGGGTATTACCTGCACTGCAGAGGTTCAGAGGGAAGGATGATTTGCCTGGCCTTCAAAAATGTTTTTCTCAACTTGGAAAACAAAGAATTAAATTAAATACTTTTTCAGACCCCATGCAAATTTTATAGCCAAATTCAATTTGATGAGCCATCTCTTTAAACTTTAAGAGAACATTACTTTAGTCTGTTCATATCCCAAACACATTAAACATACTACTGATAGACATATGAGTCTACTTTTTAAATTTACTGCAGCTTTCTACTGCGATAGATAATTATTAAGAAAAATTAAAGGTGAAAAATCTGGGACAAAAGCAGTGCAGTTTTGATACCAGAATAAATTAACTCTATACATTAACTTACTCATTACCAGTGATTTAAGCTTGATGTATGTCAGGTTGCATATATAAAAAGAGTTTGAATGCTTGCACATAGTCTTGAGGTTATGAGGTTGATCGTATTAAAGGTATTACCTCTAATTTGGATTTTTTAAGTGCTGTTGTTCTGTAGACATTTGCATTATCTTGCAGGCACCTCTCTCCTCCTATGTGTATAAAAGCTGACCCACAGTATACAGATACTAGATTACCAGTTTGTGCTGCTGGCAGTTCACCAAACGAAAGAGCCCTTTATTGTCATTCGGTATTTTTGATTTTTATGGTGCTATACTGATTTTTTAAAAATAATATTTATACTTGAATAAATAACCTGTAAATCCGCCTATCTGAAGTAAAAGGTGATCTTTGACTGGAGTCATTCTTGAAAGGACCTGATGTTTCAGGAAGATGTTTGGAATCTGTCTGTTTTTTTTCTTAGCTGAAAAAACATCGATTATCAGTTGGTCACACAAACAGCTTTGCAAAATCAGTAGTGAATATGGCAGATTTAGTAAGTATAATTCTCAAACTCTCTCTCTCTCTCTCTCTCTCTCTCTCTCTCTCTCTCTCTCTCTCTCTCT
>JANHZT010007215.1:37570-52626 GCA_032468215.1 Stegonotus admiraltiensis | reverse complement strand
GACAGCCAAGCTGGCTTAGGAATTCTGGGAGTTGAAGTCCACAGGGTGTGAAAGAGCCAAGTTTGCCTACCACTGGAATACCACCTGCTCATTCATGGGGTTGGATTAGATGAACTCTTGGGTCCCTTCCAACCATGTTATTCAGTTAGGTTACTGAAGAGATACTTGAACAACGAAAGCTTTTGGCCCTTACAATTTATTTTTGCAAGGTTCCATGAAGGCTTCAGAATGTCATTTTGTTCCGATCCTTAGAAGCAATTGGACAATTAAAAGCCTCACTAAAATAGAATTAAAAGAAAGATGTTTCCTTCTAGGCTTCTGCTTTCAAGATTTGAGCACCTGCAAATAGCAGCATTATATTTGGGGGTAAATAACGGATACAACAGTGCAACTTTCAAATGGGGATGCAAACAGTTGTGCAGGGAATGATCTGAATTGGGCAATCAAAATAGACATGCTTCCAGCAGGGATGGATTATTTGCCAAAAAAACAAAAAAAATGTTGTTGACTGAAAATAAGCTTTTAAATATTTCCTGCATTTTGAAATCAAACGTTCAGGCAGTGTGAATAAGTATCTTATGCAATAGACCGTAGAGTGCAGAAACAAACTTGGTAAATAAAGAATCAATTAACATAGGGCATTGGAAGTCGGTTCTTAAACTTTGCTGGTCAGATGAGGACACAGTAACTGTGAAATAGGCGAGTACAGTCAAGAAACAGAGATCAACATTACTTGGATTTCCCCCAACAACTCAGAAGCTCAGCTTGATAATGAGTACTTCAGTTGCTTTTATCAACTAAGAGCATTTTCAAGTGCTTTATTCTATCAGGAGGGATAGATTTTAATTCTTTCCAGACTGAGAGCTATAGCTCATTTAAAAACTGTGGTGGGTGACACATACTTTCGATTGTGACTGGCCAAGGAAGAGAATTGTGCATCTATTGTGCCGCCAAAAGTGGCAGAATATTTCTACAAAGAAGTAATGTATTTTAAAATGTTGCAATCTGTTAGTTTGATTGTATTAACTAATGGAATTTGAGTAATGTTCACATGCAATGTTTTCAATCCACTTTAAAAAGGTGTGCCTCCCATTATCTTTGGAGTCATACTAAACTAAAGCTACTAATACTAAAAATCAGTGGTGAAATCCAATTTTTTTTTACTACCGGTTCTGTGGGCGTGGCTTGGTGGGCGTGGCAGGATACTGCAAAATCTCCATTCCCACCCCACTCTGGGGCCAGCCAGAGGTGATATTTGCCAGTTCTTCAAACTACTCAAAATTTCCGCTACCGGTTCTTCAGAACCTGTCAGAACCTGCTGGATTTCACCCCTGCTAAAAATGTATCTGCCACCCGGCACAGCAAGACTGTGTACGATTGCAAATAAAGAAATAAGAAATATAGTAGAAGTCAGAAAATTGCAATTCTCCACCTTCTGTTTTGTGTAGAATTCACTCTTTAGGCAAAGATTTGTGTGAATGTGGATATTGAATCAGTGCTGGGCTATCAGCAGGTCTTTGACATCTAAAGCAAACAGCAGACCAGAATTTATATTTGAATCACAACTGAGAATCAAACTAGAAATGATGGTCAAGGCCAAAAGCAGAAAGGAAACAGAGATGCACCAAAACAGAGATGCTTTATTCCTCATACAATGTTTTAATAGTCAGGGGCATCCAGGAAAATCTAATGATCAGTCCAGAATATTTTTTCCTTACCAAATTGTTCTATTCTTTAATTGAGAAAATAATTAGAACTGCAAGTGCGGATTTTGTGATGCATTCTTGCCCTGCCTGTTCTCAACCTTTTCCCGCAGCTACCAGCATTTATTGAAAAGGTGAATGACAATAGCCAGATCAAAATATGTTGAAAAGTAAATGTGGTTCATGTGAAAAGGGAATGGTAATTTCCTGCCTCTCACAAATGATCATGGGTATTCCAGCATGGGGAAAAAAACCCTATTTTCCTTGCAGCTCTCACAAATAGCTTTTTACAAACTGACTCCATTGGGAATAGAGGTTGAAATGTTATGCTATGTAACCTATACAATGCAATGAACAATGTAATGATGAATGATAGATTTGTCTTTAAATTGAACTGCCTCCAAAAGAAGCTAGATCTCACTGATAAGCACCCTGTGCTAGACAAGACATATGCTATAATTCTAATGGCATTGACTTAACATTCTCGAGAGGTCTTGATTTCATGATCCATCCAGGAAGTTGTGATTGGAGCAACTGAGAGTGGTATGAACACCAAGTCCATTAAAAATGGTCCTGTTGATCTCTGAATCCATTCTCCCTCTCTAGAACCAAGAAGCAAATATTTTATGGCATAAAGCAGGCTGAAGCTTTGCAAAGTTTTTATACCTAGAGCAGGGGTGTCAAACTGGCAGCCCGCGGGCCAGATGCGTCATGTGCAGGCCACGCCTAAATAAGCTCCACAAAAGGGAAAACATTACGTCATGTGATGGCAATGTGACACTGCGAATTTGACATCCATGACCTAAAGCAATCCAGACCACCTCAGATTAATGAAATTTATTTTGCTTTTGGGCCAAAGTGTCTAAATTTTTATCATGTGACCACAGGAATGCTGCAATGGTCTTAAGTGTGAAAAATGGCCACAAGTCACTTTTTTCAGTGCCACTTTAACTTAGAATGGTCACTAAATGAATGGTTCGAAGGCAAGGACTATTGGTATATAAAATCTGCAACAAAACTGGACACCGTTTTACCTGAGATGGCAGGTAACAAGAGGATACACTAAACACTCAGCTGGATGAAATTTCTTGAATAGGTTATTGTAAGGATGAGAGGCCTGAATAATATTAGAGGCAGATAGATAAAATGAAGATCTACGTCATGTTTCTTCGACTGACAGAAAGCCCATAGATCACATCAGATGAACTCTGAAACTGGCATAGTTTCAGACATCCCCTTCTATGCAGAAGGTTGTCTCTTGGGGATGAATTTATCTGTCTGTTCTTCTGGATTAATCACATCTGCTGCTTTGAAAAAATAGATTCACAGCAGCTGGCACATGCCTCAGACATTCCATCATACATGGATAAAGAAGTCCACCTAACCATACCAGTCAGCTCCTTGCTCTGGATGGATGGCTAAACTTGGCATCAAAGATCTGAGATCTTGATAGGCTGAACTAATTCACGAAGAGTCTGGAAGCAACCCTGACATTATGCTATGCTGATTATCATGCCCCCAAAAAAGCAAAGGCAGAAGAAATGAGATTCAAGGCATCAAGTAGAAATGCTTAACTAACGCTTACAGTCTGTATACATTCACCATCTTTTTAAAAAAGAGGAGCTATGCACATAGGAAAAACCATACACCTTACCTTTTTTCTACAATTCCACTTATAAAGACGGAGAGGTAAATAGAAATATAAAATATATACAGGATGCTTTTTAGTGCTAAAGACTGTTTTTAAGAAAATCAACTGAAGGCTTATCTGTCTTGTATAGCATGGCACATGGCAACGCCACATATCTTAAAGGTGGAAGAATGTTTTTAAAAAGAAACAGGATCAAGTATTGCATTAAAGAGCACAATAGTTTTAGGCTAATCAAAAGAATAAATATGAGGTAGAGAAAAGATGAACCACTAATTTGAAACCTAGGTTATGTGAACATCTGATCAAGATGAGTGAATAGAGCATATCCGTAGCTTGCTTCTATGGAGATAAGGTCATCTTTCAACGTTTCAGAAGTTGCTTCTAGGCTCATTCTGGAGATGGTGAGATTTAAATATGTGATTTTCAACGAACCAAGTAACAAATCTGTGCTACCTTCATGGGTGGAAAATTAATAATGGTACTATAAGCATACCATAATTTAGAACACAATAATTAAAATAAACACCATTAATACATAAGAGAATTCAAAGAATATGTTCCTGGAATGCAGCAAGATCAAATATAAAACTGAGTCATGCAAATGGGAATTCAGTAAATTTTGTTTCTTGCTTTTTAAGAGGTGCACCCATGCAGTTTTTACTTAAAACAGTTTATTTGGTAATCAAATGGCTCAGAAGGGCAGCATATCCCCTGCGTATTATTTTTTTCCCCCACACAAAGTGAAAGCTTGGAAGACTAATGGAACGGGATCCATCCAAGCATCAGTTGCTCCTTGGAAGTTCCTTTAAAATAATTCATCAGGAATCATTCAGGATCCAGAAGTGATTCAGAAAATCTGCATTCATACTGCTTAGCAGTAATATCAGGCATCTGTTGTGGGGAAAGGAGTGTAAAAGCCAAGATGGTTGACCACAACCATGGGACTAAAACTGCCATCTTAACTTTTTTTTTTACCCTTATCAACCCTGCTGATGCATCTGAATACTACAAAACCAGCCATGTTTGTTGGGCTTCTTGTATAGAAGCAAGCATATATATCTATCCTTGAGCAATTGTATAGTTACTTTTATCAGAAAGCTTTGTTTGCAAACAGTAGCTTTAGATTTCAGATATGTATGATATCAGGAATAGTTTATCAGATTCCTAGCTTGATTTGATTCAGGCTGCTTTTTCAGAAACACTTTTCTAAAAATAAGATGACTGCAAGATTGCACGAAGAATTTCCCCCCGTTTTGTTTGTAAAGGAAATAGTAGGCCTAGTTTAGCCTGTGAATAAATCATAGCTCCTGGCTTATACATTTGGCTGACATTCAGAAACTCTCTGGGTTGCTTATCATGCATGGTGCCAATGCCAAAATTTTTAAACAGTTATCGCGCACATTTTCCCTTCCTTTCTTAGCCAACTACATACAACGTAGCCTGTGCTCTGTTTAAACTTAGCTATATCATGTCCAAAGTGCTCAGATTCTACCAGATCCCAGGTCACATTTATAATGTCACTTCATCCAATAAATCTCTGGGTGTTTTAAAAGCAATTCCTATAAACTACCTTTTGGGAAAGAGGCCCTAGAATATGATCTGTCTTATCTAACCCAGAATAGAAGCAGTCACTCCTTAAAAATAGGCAGAGCCCCTAGCAACATGCTTTAGTCGGTTATGTTGGGGTTAATTTTTCAAGCCCTGCATCTAAAATATTTAGATTTTATTTTGTTGGTAGCTTATTTTTAGCTATATTTGCCTCAGCTGTTCAATAGCATATACTTTTGTTCATATATATATATTTGTGTGTTGCCAATTAGAAAGTTAATCACCTCTATAAATTAACTTATGAATATGGTTTAGTGCATACTGTTAAGAAAACCTGTGAAACGTGTCTTAATCAAATACAGACTGTGTATTTTAAGATTACAGGGGGAAATCTAAAATAATGTAGGGTACTAATTTTTAGAGATTATTTCTCTCTCCAAATTTTCATTTCAAATTTACACCCTGAAAATGTACCAGTATGTTATAAAATGAAAAATTTGATCTGTGGACTTTTTCCTACTAGAGCCTGTCTGCCTGTCTTGCGTGCGCAAATTGTATAGAATTGAAACCAGTTTTAATACTTTTAAAATGTACAGTTTAAAGCTTAATCCTTTTAGTACAGTTTAGTTAGTCCTTTTAATAATTTTTGCAGTTTTCAATTTAAGAAATGCAAGAATAAATGCACATAACTGAGCAGCTTGCTAAACGAATCACTCTATCTAAATGAAAACTCCGAAAGTTGAAAATTGAAGTTACACTGAAACGTATTTTCTGCTATGGACTGGGACTAAAATATTGACATCTGTAATAAAAACTGATATCTACATTTCTCTTGTTCATAGGAAAGGGTGAGCATATCAGTTTCCAATTTGGGGTGTATATGTGTGTCAATGTTTTGTTGATATAAGAACTTCTGAAGAGGCCTTAGGAGTATCTGCCTATCTTCTCCCTCTTTTCCAAGGGATATTTCTTGCTTTTAGTGCAGTAAAAAGGGAGGCTGTGTGGAGCCAGTCTGTAGAACATTGGGGAACAGAGGCCCTTAGTACTTATGATACTCTGATTCGGTTTACAGGAATTTGGGGATTGTATAAGCTAAACATTAAACATGCAAATGATGACAATATTTCATTGTCCATTGAAACATATGGAGGAAAATTTACAGTGGTAACTGAAATTAGATGCCATAGGCCCATGATAGCGAACCTATGGCACGCGTGCCACAGGTGGCACGCGGAGCCATACCAGTGGGCACGCAAGCTCAGCTCCAGTATGCCTGCACATGCTGGCCAGCTGATTTTCAGGCCTTCTGGGCCCACCGGAAGTCAGGAAACAGGCTGTTTCTGGACTTCGGAGGGCCCCCAGGGGGTGGGGAAGGCCATTTTCACCCTCCCCAGGCTCCTAGAAAGCCTCTGGAGCCTGAGGAGGGTGAAAAATGGGCCTACTGGGCCCACTGTGCCATCACGTGCCAAGAGGAGGAGGAGCACGGGGGGTGGAACACACAAATTATGGGTGTGGGCATGTGTGCATGCAACACTCCTGCACTCCCCCCACTTTTGGCACGCGATGGCAAAAAGGTGAGCCATCACTGCCATAGCCCAACCTGTTGTTTGCTGCAGTTATGAGAAGTTTACTTTCCAATGAACGATTTTGCGAAGGGCGATATTAAATAAGGTTGATTTCTGTTGGAAGGAATTCAAGTTGTGCAAGAGACAAGTTAGGTTTAGTGGTTAAAGCAACAGGCTAGAAAGCAGGAGATATGAGTTCTAGTCCCGCTTTAGCCATGAACGCAAGCTGCGTGACCTTGGGCCAGTCACCCTCAGCCCAATTCACCTCACAGGGTTCTTGCTGTGGGGAAAAAGGGAGGAAAGTGTATTGGATGTTTGCTGCCTTGAGATATTTGTAAAAACGATAAATGTGGCATATAAATAAATAAAAATGAAAAGATGATGAAACAATATTAGAGCAAGACTGCATGTTTTTCTGCAGCTAAATACTAAGAGCAACATCAATCATACTATATGGGTTTCAGGTGCTGTTCAAATTGGTACACCAATTACAAAAGCATAATATTCAGTACAGGTTTAAGTACCCAACTACTGTGTGCATGTATGCACAGGCACACACTGCAAAAGCAAGCTATAAAGCACCAATAGCAATCCAAATGATAATATATTTAATTTGCACAAGCTTTTTTTTTTTAAATCTAAAATTGTTTGATACACTTCTTCTTTTAGAAGCTTCTTTCTCTAATCTTATTGCAATTATTTTGACCTCCCTCAAGCCCAAGTCCAAGACCTGCCTTGGGCTGTAAGCCCAAGTCAGTATATAGAAGCCTATGCTTTTCAATAAAATATGTTGACAGAAAATGTGTTGATAGATCCTGAATGCTCAGAAAACAAATGTCTTAAGTGTATAGGAGAAAGGAGAACCAACTTTGAATTTTTAATGTGAAGAGAAATTATGTAGAGCAATCGATTGTGCAAAATGCTCTTCTACCCAAGGATTTTATTTTGACAGAAAACACATGAAATTAAGTCTTGAATGTATGTTCCCAAAGATGAGATTGGGATGCATAAAATCCTTTTCCAAGTGTTAATTGTTCCAATCAGAAAAAGGACAGGACTAGGATAACATTTCTGGCTTAAACAGCTGATCAGCAAGGCTTGTCATTTAGGAAATGACTATATTTGAGACACTCCTTTTTGGATCAGGCCAATTATTTCTACAATGCATTGCAAAACACGGCATTTCAAAAAAGAACATCAAGGATACAGGAGTATTATAATTGTGCAGAAAATGACAATATTTCCACATGTATTTATTGAGAAATACTAAAGATATACACATTTTGTACAAGCTTTCAATATTAATTTACAATTTCTTAAATAATATTATCCCTAGATAAAATCATGATTTACATTACACAGGTCCTTGGCTTAAAAGTTCCATAAGGCTGCTATTGCTGGGCATTCAAATGCAATATTGGCTCATGTCAGTTATGCTTCACGCTAAAGTACTAAATACCGCATTGATTCAAGCATTTAAACGTGGCTCCAACCCTTCTCCCTGCAATCCAAAATGAAAATCACATCTAAAATCGAAATGGACACAGCCCCATATTTTTCAATATACAGAAAGATTTAGATTGGGTTCTGTTGTTCAACCTATTTGAAGAGCAAATTTACTTTGAATTGCAACTTTTTAAAATTATGTTTGGTTTATAATATTTCAGTTGGTCCTAATTAAGATGTTACCCTATTAGAGAATTTGCCAACGTATTTACTTATTTAAATCTGCTCCAATTGCTACCATTATTTGGGAAGTATGACTAAAAAAACCTTCCAACTATTAAAAATGATCTGTACAGGGACAAAAATTCTCTGCAAACAACTGGAGCAGTGGTGGGTTGCCCGTCGGACCGGTTTGCAAGAACTGGTAGTAAAACCGGCAGGAGGCTCCGCCCACTGACCCAGACGTCATCATAGGTGATCTGCGCAAGTGCATAAGCTTCCGCGCATGTGTAGAAGAGCGTGCGTGCATGCGAGCGAAGCAAGCGTACACACTCAGGCGCGATACAAACCGGTAGTAAAGTTAAGTAGAACCCACCCTAAACTGGAGGCAGACAATGGAAAGCCATGGATAGGTCTGTCACAGCAAGGAACAGTTGATGCACTATGCCAAAAGCTAATGAAAAGGGGAGAAAGGACGACATATTAAGTCCTAAAGGAAGAGACTGTGTGGAAAAATGTAGAAAACTATCTACATATTTAATTTTTCCATTTCACTATAGTAGTTTATTGATTTGAACCCTTCATCCATTATTACTTTGTACTTCTCTTAAAACTAAATTGTGCTGTTCCTCTATCTCAAGCCCTATATTTAAAGTGCTTCATATTTAAGTGCCGTTTCTGTTCAAATTGGTACAGCAATTGCAAAGCATAATATTCAGAATACATTGTTTTAAGTGCACAACTATTTAACAAACATTGTGCATATGTGCATATGCACACAGGTAGATGTGAGAGAAAAAGCTATAAAAATATCAATGGCAATCCAAATTATTTTATTTATTTTTTTTAAAATCTAGAATAACATTCTCTTACTTGTTCTGCAATTATTTTGACCATTCTCAAATGCCAAAATCAGGTCAATTTAATTCGCCTCAAATTTTAATTCAGCAGCAATGTCCTGTTTTTCTCCATTATCATTTTTGTAAGGAATCACGTAAAAGGTCAGTATTTGACACAGCTTATTTTTGCATCTAAAAGTTTGGCAATTCTGATCCTTGTTATTATGCATGGGATTTCATAATTTTTTGTCAAAATATTAATGGATACAATAATAATGGAGCAATGTTTAGCAAACTCAAATGAAAAGCAAAATAAACAAAGGTGAGTGTGTCAATTGAAAACATTGCAATATCTCAACTCTACATCATTGCCAAATAAACTTGTACTGTACTGTACAGTAGTGTCGTTCTGTCATTTTGATAAAACAGCTTCCATTTATATTTTTATAGAGTATCTTGAAACTATTGAGGAACACCTTTATAAGAAGTTTAATTAGATTAAAATACACATTGTTCAATGATTCATAGGTATTTTTTATTATAATCCGAGACCAGAGATAAGGGTTTATGAATCTTCACCTTAACTAACTAAAATAAGTGACAAGTATAAAATTGGTTGGATGGCTTGCAGACTTTATGAATATTTTATGGACATTTTTAACCTATTTATTTATAAATATCCAAAGATGACCAAAAAACATTTCTATATTGACAAGTTGATACAATAATTTTCAGTGGGACTTTGGGCAAATAAAACAAGTTTAAAATAACAAGTCTGAAAAAAATAAAACGTTTGCTGCTTTAAAAATAATCGCAAGTGAAATTGTGAGAAACACCATCTCTAAGCTCTTTTAAACTAGAATGAATTTTATTAATGCGGAGGATAGCACAGAAAAGAAATTCACTTCAACTGATAATAGGTCTTATATTCATATTGTAGACCAATTCATATCTGAACACTATTATTTTGCGCATTCCCAAGATATAAATATTAACTATCTTAGTCTTAGTACTCATCAAACGATCTGACCTCTGAAACAATGAACATTTCATTCCAGACAGCGTTTTGTATTCTGTAAGGCAAAAATGGCACCTGTGTTTTTCCGTTATTAAATCTCTGAATTTTGCAAGAATTTTCACTCGGTCAATAATGGTACAGGTAGGCCTAGTTTACCAGCTCCTTGCAGGGACTGCTCAACGTTATGACAGCCTGAGAAAAGAGATTTATGACTCGTTCTTCATATTTGCGGCTGTTGCAGCATTCCTGTTACTAGAGTGCAATTTGGGCACTTGGCAACAGGTGTACATTTGCAACAGTCATGTGATCACTATTTGTGGCTTTCACAGCTGGCTTTTAACAAATCAATGGGGAAGCTGGCTGATAGCTGAAAGTCACAGTTGTCGCATGTAATGGTTGTGGGGACTTGCTTAATGACTGCTGTTCATTTCTTAAGTTGGGCACAATTACCTGATGTTTCACTCTAACCTGCTTAGAAACATCTAAGCTGCTTAGATTCAGAGCTGCCACCAGACCTAGTTGTGATTGGTAAATAAGAACTACCTGTACACCGTAGAGATCCACTGTCCCATCACACAAATGGTTACAGAAAAATGTGGTAACAAAGGGCCAATTCTCAGTTTTATCTTCCTTCATGTTCTTATCTATGCTCAAGGTGTTTCAGATTTTTTAAACTCTTGTGGTCGTGTTTTTTAATTTGATTTGCTCACAGCTAATTAATTGGGAAGCTCATTCTCTTTGTCAACTGGTAACTGCCCTTCAGCCACATGTGCAAAGCATAACTGCAACAGCCATTAATTACATCAAGAGGCTGCTTGCTACCCTGTTCTTAAATACTACCCAGTCTCATTCCTTTCCTCCCCTCCCACAAGGCTTACCCACAAATTATACATCATTAGAAAAATCACAGAATCATTTAATTGAAATGAACAACTTGTGGCAACTAGACAGGAGAGAATCTGGCCCTAAGAAAGGTGTACAAGGCAGTTGAGAGGAAAATATCACAAAATGGACTTTAAAAATAAAAGCAGTACAGGTAGTCGATTTACGACCCCAATTTCTGTTGCTGAGACATTTGTTAAGTGAGTATTGCCACATTTTAGGACCTTTCTTGCCACAATTGTTAAGTGAATCACTACAGTTGTTAAGGTAGTAGCAGGTCATTAAGTGAATCTGGCTTCCTCATTGACTTTTCTTGACAGAAGGTTGCAAAAGGGGCTCATATGACCCTGGGATAATGCAGCCATCATAAATATGAGTCATTTGTCAAGCATCTGAATTTTGATCATGTGATCATGGGGATGCTGCAACAGTCATTAAGTGTGAAAAACAGTCATAAGTCACTTTTTTCAGTGCTATTGTAACTTTGAACGGTCACTAAATGAACTGTTGTAAGTCAAGGACTACCTGTGAAACAGAGCATTAAAATAAACACAGTGGAATTACAACCACCCAGCCATCTCATGTTAGAAGTCCTTAGAAGTTAGAAGGAACAAAAGTACTCTTGTTGTCCACATCAAAGTCACAGCTTGTTTAAATTCTTGGGGAGGGGAGATTCTAAAGTGGGTGGGGTGTTGCCACAGACAGGATAGCATATGCTGCCCACCTCCTTTGTAACAAATGACTTGTACACTATTATTATGCAAACACAAGATCAAAATAATATGCAGGGCTGAATCTACACATTCAAATAATTGTTTGATTTTGACTTCATATATTGTATGAATCAAACCAATTCTGGTTTATTCAAGAACCCATAATATAGTGCAATGTTAGAAAAACCATTGCTGCAAATAAATGTAAGCATAGTTACCGTATTTTTCGGCGTAGAAGGTGCTCCGGTGTAGAAGATGCACATTAATTTTTGGGGAGGAAAACAAGAAAAAAAATTTTCGTCTCTGCCTACCAGCATCCATAGGCATTCATCTGGCTAGCGTCCTTGCAGCAAGCAGCAAACAGCCTGGTGAGTTCAGCATGTTATCACAGCCTGATTCAGCACGAGCAGCTGATTGGTGGTTGGATCTGCCTCCTGGAATACCGCCAATCATCTGTTCCAGGCTGCGAGGATCGCAACAGCTCATTGCCACCTCTGTGCATTGTGTTTTTGGCCTACGCACATTGCATTTTTGGCCTATGCATGCCCCGTTTTTGGCCTCTGCATGTGATGTTTTTGGCCCATTCCAGGGGGTGGGGATCACTGCTGCCACCGATCCCCACCAAATGGAACTGCCCGAAACGCAATGCACGGAGGCCAAAAATGGGGCATGTGGAGGCAACACAGAGAGGCCGAAAATGCAATGTGCGGAGGCAGCGATCGGCGGCAATATGCTGTGGCAATCCTCGCAGCCTGGAACGGGTCTAAAATGGAGTGTGCAGAGACTAAAAATGCAATGCGTGGAGGTGTAAAACGGCTGAAGGGTGGGGGCCAGCAGGTAGGTGGGGCTTCGGCAATATGAGACACATAGATATTTCCACCCACTTTTGGAAGGGGAAGTGCGGCTTATACTCTGAAAAATACAGTAATATGCATAGGAAAAGCTAACCAGAGAGGAACATTCCACTGAGATTCATGCTAACCTACAGCTACAAAATCAGTTATAACAGATTTAAGTGCTGGTAGAAACTCATTAACTGAAAGGATCTTTTTGACTGGACCACATAATGGGCAATTTATAGATTACATTTTTCTTTACTTGACGGCATTAGGAAAATATTATTGTTCATCTAGTAATCTTTTTGTTTGTCTACTGCAGAGGTGTCAAACTCAAGGCCCGTGGGCTGGATCCGGCCCACAATGTAGTTGGATGCAGCCCATGGGGCCGTCCTGGTCTACCCAATGCGAACAGGAAACATGCCAGCAGTTTGGGGAGTGGCATCAAGGTTGGCCCCGCCTGGCCTCTGAGGTCAACCACAGCCCTGATGAGGCCCTCAGTGAAATTGAGTTTGACATCCCTTGTCTACTGTATTTTTTGTTGCAGAAAAAGCTAGCAATTCCTTTTCTTATTTGATTTAGCTGTTTTCTTTTACTTCAACTTTCATTGGACCACATTCGGCCATGTTTATATGTACCTTACTGAACGTTAAATATACTACATTGTAATTTGATACAAGGTCAATAGGTAAAAGTAGCCTGCTATTTTTTTTACACATATACCATAAATTAAACTCATTGCAGCACAAGTTATCCATGTGTATAATTTTTTTTAAACGCAAAAATTAAGGAAAAGTTGTCAAATAATTTGTAATGTTAACTATTTTCTCAGAATACCGAACCTTTTGACATTTTTTTAAAAAAAATATTTGCATACAATCAGTGGAATTATTAAGAATCTAAATAAAAACGCTAACTTTCAGTTATTTTTTTTCCCCTCTTACTGCAACAAACACTTAAACTGCTTTTATGCAGTACTGATTAATTGAATTTGAAATTTGGTCATGTCAAAAATTATCACAAAGATTTATCTTATCTACATAATTTTAAATCAATGTTACACTGTAACACACAAACAAGATCTTGTCATTTAAGGCACAACACATCATTATGCACATTCTGTCTGCCAAGTTTATAAAAGAGACAATTATTATTATATACCCCCTTCCCACACACCTCCAAAAACAAAACAAAACAATATAATAAATTGCATCCACTTCCAAAGTCAGTTGCTAATGTCACAGTAAATTATTTTCATTAATAATTTACACCTATTATGGATTGAGACAGGACTGCCATTGTATAGTCCAAGTGCATCCCAATTCTCTGGGTCAGGTAGGTAGCCTAAAGTCTGATTCAAACCTCTGTGCTGAGAATATATCCCATTGTGAGGAATGTTGTTGAATACCACCCTTGTCATTCACAAAATGCATTCATTCTTCTCCTTTTCCTTGACTATTGCAAACCTTGTTCACTCTGGCTAGGGCTCATTTGGTGTGTACCAGCAACCATTTTTCTAGTTCTTTAATCATCAAAATGCTGAATATATAAGACCATGTAGAGAATCCTTATGTCGTATTAAAACGTGTGTCTCCATGCGGTGATCTGAATTCTTTGCAATGGAATCCATATATTGCTCTTTCTTTTTAAGACGATAATATGTGTGAAGCCAGAGGCACCATATCCAAAGTAAAAAAAAAAAATCAGTGTACTTTGAAATATGTATAAAAAAAGAACAGTTACAAATACTCTAATTCCAGTGCTTGGTGTAGAGCCAGGAGGTCGGACTGGCTAGATATTCTCCAGAAAGGCATGTTATGCTGCATTAATTAGGGGGGAGAGAGAGAGAAGAAGAATGAACAATATATCTATCATACACATCACATATTTTCTTTTTATATATTACGATTATCCTTATTTTTCTTAGTAAGACACAAACAAGAAAATAAAACAAAGCAAATGTCCAAATAGATCTGGAAAAACATACAAAAAGCTGCATATGCACCTTAATAAATTCAACTTTTATTATTATTATTATTATTCTGTTCAATTGTATCTGTTTCTGAGATTGTCTAGATCAGTTCTTGTAGTTTTCTTGGCTTGGCAAAGTGATTTGCCATTGCCTTCTTCCTAGGGCTGAGAGAAAATGACTGGCCCAAGGTCACTCAGCTGGGCTTTGTGTGTTAGGTGGGGGACTAGAACTCAAAAGTCTTCCAGTTTCTAGCTCGATGCCTTAACTACTACACCAAATTGTTACTCCAACTTTATTTACCAAGCATATGTTAGGAATAATATTGTTTATATTTCAAAGAAGTAAATTTAGTAGCAATCAAGCATGTAATAATCTTCACTACAAAATATATTTTGTATAATACAGGGGGAATCCAAGATGTATAAAATATTAATGACTTTTACTATATCACTGTGCTTAGTTTTAATTTACAACTATCATGCCTTGTGATTTCTTCAGAAAGTACAATACTTGAGAATAAGCAGGCAAATGAACGTACCACACATTTAATGTTAGTGCTTGCTTTCAGTTTAACCTTTACAATACAGCACATTTCTCTCCGAGCAGTGATTGCTCAGAATATGCCCCCAAATTGAACCTATACTTCTGCCTATATGGGAGATAA
>JANHZT010007210.1:22288-33727 GCA_032468215.1 Stegonotus admiraltiensis | reverse complement strand
TATAGTTTTATGGTACACTCCAAAAAAAAGTGGTGTTATTAGCTAGTTTTAGAAAATATACTTTTCACAAAAGGTTTCCACAATTTTGGCCACTACTGTATATACCACTTCACAGTGTTTTACAGCCCTCTCTAAGGTTTACAGGACCAGCATCTTGCCCCCAACAATCTGGGTCTTCATTTTACCAACCTTGGAAGGATGGAAGGCTGAGTCAACCTTGAACTGATCAGGATTGAACTGCTAGCAGTCGGCAGAATTAGCCTGCAATACTGCATTCTAACCACTGCGCCACCACTTCAGTGGTTAAGTGAATCTGATTTGCCCATTGACTTTGCTTGTCAGAAAGTCACAAAGGATGATCCCAGGGCACTGCAGACGTCATAAATGTGAGTCAGTTGCCAATTATCTGAATTTTGATCACGTGACTATGGGGATTCTGCTATGGTTATAAGTGTGAAAAATGGCCATAAGTCACTTCTTTCAGTGACCATTGAACTGTCGCTAAATGAACTGTTGTAAAGTCGAGGACTACCTGTATCACCAAATAATTCAAGTCAACCCACAGCAACCTAATTAAAAAATGCAGCCAAGTAAAACAGGGCGAGCGTTATTAAAACTGAAATAACAGAAATTATTATTGTTGTTGTTCCTAGGTACTTGCTTACAATGAAATTATTGCAAAAAAATACCTGGTCTAAAGGCAGTGATTTTTATTGGATGGTTAGCCAATAGTAACAATGGGAAAACTAAAACACAAGGCAAAGATGGAACACAATAATATAATTAAAATGAAGCTTTCCATCCTAAACAGTTTTTGGAATGTTAAGAGGGAGGGAGGGAGGGAGTTTTAATTCCAGGAGAAAACTATTCCGTAAGGCTGGATCAGATCCTGGCCTCTATTTTCCTTTGCTTATGAAACTGGGGTAATGAAAGAAGGGTAGTTAGCCCCACACCCTTTTGGGTCTGATGTCAAGGTTACAAATAATGTTAAAATACACAGAGGTGACATCACAGGGTAAGTATGCAAAACAAGGCATTCCAGATGGAAGGTGTATAGCAAAAAAGCCACTGGTGGGCTGAACTGAAGCTGTTTGCTGCGCTAACAATGTGCATTTGTGAATAATTCACTTGCACACAAATACACTTCTCCTCCCCTTCCGGCTCTTTCAATAGTCTTGTGTTAAATTTCTCAACTGGAATGATGAGTCATGCTTTTAAGTCATGGTTGTTTTAATTATGCTTTGCTGATTTAGTCAAAAAGATTTCCACAAAATCTTCATTATCTCAGCCCAAATTATACCTGTGATTGCTTAGTACCCTGGGTGAACCCAGGTTCATCATGCTAAGCGGATCACGTGAACTAAATCAAATTTTGCTGAAATAGGTTTTATTTATCATTTTTATCTGTCCTTATCACAATCTTGGTACTGATCACATAGGTTGAATTATTTTCATCATGTAAAATGAGCTGTCCTTCAAGCTGGAACAGCCAGGCAAGTGTAAAATGCTGCAGGAGTTATGATGGGCAACCAAGTGTCTTTACGAAAGACTTACAATGTGATCTGAACTCCTTGCTCCCTTGTAGTTGTTGTCAGTAAACCTTGCTCTTTAACAAACAGAAATGCCTCCCCTCTCCTTTAGGGCAGCGATGTGGGTCAAGATTGGAACAAGGGGGTGAGCTTGTGGTTATGGGAGTAAAAGGAAGGGCTACCCTGTTTCCCCGAAAATAAGACATCCCTTGATAATAAGCCCAATTGGGCTTTTGAGCGTATGCGCTAATTTAAGCCTCCCCCCGAAAATATTTAAATGCAGAGCTGGAAATCAGAAAAGATGGCAAGAGGAGCCCCATCTTGCTCCACGCGCCCCAAAATAATAAGACCTCCCCAAAAATAAGGCCAAGCACTTATTTTGAAGTTCAAAAAAATATAAGACAGGGTCTTATTTTCAGGGAAACACAGTATTTCAGAGCCAGTTTAGTCTTGTAGCATCATGCTACAAAGTAGGAGACCGTGAGTTCTAGTTTTGCTTTAACCATGAAAGTCAGCTAGGTGACTTTAGGCCAATACCATGAGACAGTGATTTCTAGTCCTGACTTAGTCATGAAAACTAGGTGGGTGATAAAATGGTGGTGAAATATAATACAGGTAGTTCTCAACTTACAACCACAAGTGAGCCCAAAATATATGTCGTTGAATGAGAAAATTTGTTAAGTGAGTTTTGCCCCATTTTATGACTTTTCTTACATTTGTTAAGTGCAGTTGTTAAATTAGTAATAAAGTTATTAAGTGAATCTGGTTTTCCCATTGTCTTTGCTTGTCAATAGGTCTCAAAAGGAGATCACATGACTCCAAGCCACTGCAACTGTCATAAATATGAGTCAGTTTGTCAAGCCTCCGAATGTAAATCACATGACCATGAGGATGCTACAATGATCATAAGTGGGGAAAAACAGCCATAAATCACTTTTTTTAGTAATGTTGTAACTTTGAACGGTGACTAAATGAACTATCTTACGTCAAGGATTACCTGTATTATATCATATATTAATAGCACTTAAACTTACATACCGCTTCATAGTGCTTTACAGCACAAAGCGGTTTACAGAGTCTACATACATACATACATACATACAGTAGAACCTCTGGTCACGACCATAATTCATTCCATAACTTTGGTCGCAACCCGATTTGGTCGTGACCAGAATCTAATTTTGGAAATTTGGCGCTTACCAAAAAAAGTGGCGTGGAAGGGGAAATCGACTGCGGAAAAAAAATTGTGAATTTTTTGGTCAGAACCAGATCTGTCTGTGGTCAGAAGTGTTTGTGGTCAGAGGTTCTACTGTACATACATATTCGTTCGTTCATTCATTCATTCATTCATTCATTCATTCATTCATTCATTCATCCATCCATCGACACTCCTGTGGAGGAAGTCGCTTGCCTAAAGAACCTCAGAGAACCTGGTGCTCAAATTCTTTAGCATCTTTACTAAATACTCTGGTTAATGTGCTCTACTAGAAATCACTTGCTTTATTTAAAAACAAAACAAAACCTTCCCATGGGCATATAACTGCACTGCTCTACCAATCTATGGAACCTATAGATGCAGAGAAATATGGATATCTGCAGAAATGATTAGCTGTACATTCAGAGAAATAGCCTATTTCTGTTAACTTTTATTTCATTTACTGGATCTGTTTCTCATGGAATATAAAGCGTATATAAAACTGTATTTCCAAAAGCAGCTAAGAATGCACCTGAGAGCGCGTCAAAACCAAAAAACACAATAGGCCAATAAATGCAAATGTTTACCTCTGTTAGAACCGTCTTCTTCAAAGCCAGCCCTGAAAAAAGAAGAACATGGTGAGGAGGTGAACACAGAAACAGGCTGTTTTTACAATCCCATTCCTAACTTAGGAAGAGGCTGCCAGAAAACATGGCTTTTTACAGGAAACTTCCAAAACTGCAATCAAACTTTCCCATTAAAAATTCATTTTATCCTACTCAAAATGATCAGGGTGTTTTTCCCCCCCTTTCAACTATTCCCTTCTCTCCATCTTCCTAAAGGTGAGGCTCAGAGGTGAGTTTCAGCAGGTTTTGACCAGCTCTGGAGAACCGGTAGCGGAAATTTTGAGTAGTTCGGAGAACCAATAAATACCACCTCTGGCTGGCCCCGCCCCCATATACTCTCTGCCGCCTGAGTCCCAGCTGATCAAGAGGAAATGGGGATTTTGCAGTATCCTTCCCCTGGAGTGGGGAGGGAATGGAGATTTTGCAGTATCCTTCCCCTGCCACGCCCACCAAGCCACACCCACAGAACCGGTAGTAAAAATTTTTGAATCCAACCACTGGTAAGGTGGTACATGAAAAATATTTTAACTCTCAACTATTTCAAATTCAAAATAGCCGATTCAAATTTGAAATTAACTGTTCCAACCTTGCTGGAATGTTCCAGCACTATTCTGATCAGAACAGTTACCGGTATGTTCCAAGCTGCTGTTCTGAAGTCGGAATATTTCCAGAGTAGTTATGTGAGCAATGAAACATTAAGCGCACGACGTTTTCTGCTTATAAACAGCCTCTATTAAAGATAATGGGATTTTCTTCTCAATAAAAGAGAGATGTGGGCTGGAAAATTTTATGGAGTAGAAATTTGCCTCCAAAAATTTTCCACTTCAGGCAAGTTTGGCAATTTCAAAGTGGGATAGAATTTGTTCCCAATAAAGGAGAACATTTGTAGCTCAGGGTTGAAATGAGGGATTTTTGGTGCTCTCTGAACTTGTTTGTTTTCTTGCATATGTTTCATTACCCAAATTAGGTAACATCATCAGTGCACTGATGTTATCTAGTTTGGATAATAAAACGTCTGCAAGAAAACAAGCAAGAGCGCCAAGGACCCCTCACAGAATTTGCTTTTCTAGGTAACTGTTAAAAAAAAAAGTTTGAAACATGGCTGTCTCCCCCTCGCATCAAATAATATATTATAGCCCATGTCTTTGAACAGGCTATAGATACTGTGATGAATATGGTAATCAGAATTCTATTCATCTGCATAGGAAAAATGTTCCTATTCAATATTTTTTTGGAACAGCCACATCCCTGTAAGTAAATGAACCAGATTACTTGGGAAGCTTTCTACCCATTGCCAAATTGTCACATTCAAGCAATCAAATTCCATCTCAGTTGTTCCACCTATGTTTCAGTATGAACCTTAATAAGGCCAACTACGACTGAATAACAAAACTCATTTCTCCACCCAGAAAACTGGCATTCCCAAAAGAATGCCTCATCTGTCCTTCATTCAACATTTATTTATTTATGCCAGATGCTTATATGATTACCCGTCTTATGTATCGTAACTCTGGGAGGCTCACACAATAAAATCAAAGGAAGCAATTAAACCAACATCCCCAAATCCCAATTTTCAAACAAAAGAAACTTAAGACTTGTGATTCCTCTCTGCCCAATACAGGTAGTCCTTGATTTAGAACTACAATTGGGATTAGAATTTCCATTGCTAAGTAAGGCAATTGTTTTTAACCTGATTTTATAACCTTTTTTTTGACACGGTTGTTAACTGAATCACTGCAGTTGTTAAGTGAGTTATGTAGTCATTAAGTGAATCTGACTTCTCCCATTTTGCTTGTCAGAAGCCATCTGAGAAGGTTGCAAATGGATCGTGTGATCCCAGGACACTGCAAATGTCATAAATATATGTTTTTGCTAACTGCCCAAATTTTGTTCCCGTAACCACGAGGAAACTGTGATGGTCATAAGTGCAATGACCAGTCAAAAACCCCTTTTTTCAGTGTCATTGTAAATTTGAATAGTTTAGGAGTAAAATACCTTCTGAAGTGGTATGGCTGAGAGACAGATTTACAGCATATCAGACTTCCATTTCAATTTCAAATCTTTATTGTCAGTGCACAACATACAGTATGTGCAATCAGATTGGCTGAGCTCCCTAAGTGCACCCCTAAAACAATACAACTCACAGTGAAGACAAAAAAATCCCTAACCCAATAAATCATATTAACGAAACGCCCAGTCCTATTGCACCAGTGTGAACATGTTACACATTGCGCCGACCCTGCAGTCCATCATACTACATAGTTATGATGTTATTTCTCATTCAGGAGTCTGACAGCCCATGGATAAAAACTGTCCTTCCGCCTGTTTGTGTGGCTGGCTATACTTCTATATCTCCTTCCTGATGGTCGGAGGGTAAAGAAGTGGTGACCAGGGTGAGAGACTTCAGAATTCTGGATTGTGTCATTTTAAAATACGGTTTTGGGTACCCCAGAATGAGTGGGATGTGTATGTGTGTTGTTTTGTTTTTTAAAATCTTTTGGAGGATGAGGCAGCCAAGGGGCAAAAACTGGTCAGCCTTGAATGTTTAAGGCACTGTTTACAGTATGTGGTATTCCCTGAACCACCCCTTGTGAAAAAAGCAGATGGATTTTCCCAGTGAAAAAACAGATGTTTTTCCCCCTGTTTCCGTTTGTTTGAAGGGCAAAATAAGTGCCTTAAGCCTCTGCAAGGCTTCAGATATCCATTTGCCCTTTTAAAAAAAACTACACAAATAGGAAAAGAGGCTTTCAGCTCTGCCGACTGCAGCAAGACTTTTGTGTTACCAGGTACACACGCCTTCTCTCCAGGCAGGACACAAAAACAAAGTGCAGCCCCAAGGCCAAACAAACTACCACCCCTAATTATTTTTAATTCATTATTTGGAGGAATTATCAGTCCTTTTCTCAGTCTTCCCTCTCAAGACTAAACTATCCGGTTCAGGAAGACCAACCTGGTTTCATCCACTGCGCAGAAAAGCAGCAGCTGCAGAGTTTTTTTTTTAAAATTCATCTCTCTAAAAAAACCTTATTTAAAACTAGGGCTTGTAAAATTAGCTCTTTTTTTTCTCTTTCGCCATCCTAATTGCTTCTTTTTTGTTATTTTGGATAGGAAGCTTACAGGCTGAGATTTGTTATTAGGCGTTATCATCTACCTTGGAATCCTTCTCAGCTGAAGAGCAGGTGGTGATGCTTTAAATCAGAGGCTGTGAATGAATGGTGCTAGGACAGTGATGGCTAACCTTTTTGCCATCGTGTGCCAAAAGTGGGGGGAGTGCGGTGGGGTCACACGCACGCGTGCCCATATCCATAATTCTATGCACCCTGCCCCCCCGTGGCCCCCCCCGCTTTTGGCACGCGATGGCACAGTGGGCCCAATAGGCCCGTTTTTCACTCTCCCCAGGTTCCAGAGCCTTTCTAGGAGCCTGGGGAGGGCAAAAATGGCCTCCCCCCACCAGAGGCCCTCTGGAGGCCAGAAACAGTGTGTTTGCTGACTTCTGGTGGGCCCAGAAGGCCTGAAAATCAGCTGGCCGGCGCACACATGCATGCCAGAGCTGAGCTCACATGCCCATCGATATGGTTCCACATGCCACCTGTGGCACCCATGCTATAGGTTCGCCATCACGGTGCTAGGATATTAAATGTAGTCCTTGACTTACAACAGTTCATTTAGTGACTGTTCAAAGTTACAACGGCACTGGGGGGGGGAAAGTGAATCATGACCATTTTTCACTTATGACCATTGCAGCATCCCCGTGGTCACATGATCAAAATTCAGACGCTTGGCATCTGATTCATATTTATGACGGTTGCAGAGTGTTGAGGGTCATGTGTTCACTTTTTGTGACCTTTTGACAAGCAAAGTCAATGAGGAAGCCAGATTCATTTAGCAAGTGTGTTGCTAACTTAGCAGCTGCACTGATTCACTTATCAACCATGGCAAGAAAGATCATAAAATGAGGCAAAACTCAACTCAATTTTTTCTCACTTAAGCAAAAAAAATGTTGGGCTCAGTTGTAAGTTGTAGTAAGTTGAGGAATTACTTGTGCTGGCCGTTACTGGAAGAGGATGGCCAGCAACAGCAATGATGAAAGATTTAAATGGCCAGGCTGGAAATAAAATATTCTGGAAAAGATCTAGGTCAGCGTGTGAGTGGCAGGCGCACACTCACAGCTCCATTGGTGCAAGTGGCAAGCACCTGCACCCTCCACTTGTCCGAAGCCCCTTTCATGTGAGTGGAGAATGCCTGAGCAGAGGGCTCTTGTGCTCGCGCATGAAGCTCCATTTGTGTGAGTGGAGCTTAAGTGTGCGAGCACAAGTGCTGACGGCGCGCACGAGTAGAGTTTTGCACGCTTGCCCATTGTTCACTGATAGTGGGTCACAGCCCGGGGGTTGGGGACCCCTGATCTGAGTGATCACTAACAGTCCACAATGTCTTGAAGGCTCATAACTATCAACCATACTTTGGAAGGTCATAGATTCCCCATTGGTGCCTAGCCATTGTCTGCCCTTTTGTCTGTTGTATAGTAAACTAATAATGCTCAACAAACACAGAAAATTCTACTGATAAGTCCTCAACTCACAACCCCAATAGAGACTGGAAAATTGGTTGTTAAGTAGGGCAGTCATTTAGTGAGATACCATGCGACTGCACTTGATTTTACAACCATTTTACTGTGGTCATTAAGTGAATCACCCATGGTTGTTAAGCAAGATATCATGTGATTGCAACTTGCAACCTCCTTCAGGTTTCCCCAGTGACTGGGGGAGCCAGCTGGGAAGGTTGCAAATGGTAATCATGTGATTGAAGCTGCACCTTTTTAATGCATGCCACATACACACACACACACACACACACACAAAAACCCAAAGCCTCCATCACAACAAGCCTCCATCTTGCCAGTGTGCTCCAAGCCATGATTTAAAATGGTGAACCACCTCACTGTACTTTAGACAGAAAAGTAGTGAACACTAAAAATAGTCAATTAACAGATGACATTTCATCATCCCCTATGTTTATTTTGTTCCTCCTTCAGGATGTCTGCAGCCCATGCAAGTTATACAAGGCAAGCATTGTTATGCGCTATCTTTTCATTTAGTTTCCGCAATAAGAGAGTAACTTAGCCTGCCTCTGATTGACAAAAGCTCCTTGTTGACAATTCCATGGGGTCTTTAATTCCCAGCCAAGAATTCTATTTGATTTTTGCTGTAATGATCAAGGCAAGAAGGAAGTCATACAGGAAGCTGGATTTCACATGCGGCTAGTTTTTCCTGGCATACGAAGAAGAAGCAGCGCACAATAACGCAGCCACAAGGAAACAAGAGAGTAGTCCTCAGCTGCAGGATATTCACAGCGGTACGTTGTGAAGATGAGAAACATTTCAAGGGATAAGGGGCCTTCCTCCATTGCTACAGGAAGGATCCAGGGGGAAATGTGCTAGCTAAGCTCTTTTCCTGTACCACTTCCAGAGCTGGGGATTAGTGGCAACATTGAGGCTAATTAACCCAAGCAGCTTAACTTGCAAAGTAATAAAGTTCCTGAGCCAAGCATAGCCCAGGTAGGTGAGCACTAAAGCCGCAGAAGGGCCTAATCGGCTATTTTGGGAGGGGAAGAAAAACAGCAACAAGAATTTCTGCATGCTTCTCTTTAAAGAGCCAAGACACCAGTCCAATCTGAAAGAACAAATTGTTATTTTTAAAAAAGTAAACTTCTCTATTGAGTATCTGCTGGGAGTTGCCAACGAACCTGGAGAAAGGGGGTACTTATCTCCTTAAGAAGGTCACACATGGCCTAGTGGGACCAGAAGTTGGTAAATGGTCCGTTTTCGGCCTCCGGAGAGCCTCCGAGGGGTGGGGGAGGCCGTTTTCACTCTCCCCAGACTCCTAGAAAGGCTCTGGAGCCAGGTGAGAGAGAAAAACGGGCCTACCGGGCCATCGCGCGCCAAGAGCAGGGGGGGGAGTGGGTGTGTGTGTGTCACGCATGCATGCGTGGGGCGCATAAAATTATGGGTGTGGGCACATGTACGCAGGATCCCGCTGCCCCTCCTCCTGGCACGCGATGGCAAAAAGATTAGCCATCACTGCCCTAGAGACTCCCCTTTACAGCCACGGCCCCTACTGTAATGTACCCTGCTGTAACTTGAGATGAGACAACACCCAGGATGAGAGTCCAGCAGACTAAACAAGCTGGAAGAACAGTGGCCGCTTCGGCAGAACTGGTTTGTTGCCTAATTTTGATTACATCCTGATTAATGCCTAGAGACTAGTTTCTTAATATGAGTATTTATTAATTTATGAATAATGAAATAGGACATGCAGAATGGTAAGAGTTTTTGGTGGACTGAAGTGCCCTCAACTGCACTTGAATTGTAAACTAAAGCCAAAGAAGATAAAATGCTGGCAATGTTAATGGCAGCACGAACAGAAGCCATCCACAAAAAGTTATTCATCTTAGTAGACATTCTGATACCGGAGAAGTGAATGCACGAATAAGATGCCTTGCTCTCAAATTTGACGAACTGAAATCAATGCCAGGGCTGATTTAGGCTAACTCGTGTTTGGTGGAGTTATGTACTGTCCCAGGAAGGCTGACATCTTCCCACTGTTTACAGATAGTCCTTGAGTTACAACAGTTCATTTAGTGAACGTCCAAAGTTACAATGCCACTGAAAAAAGTGACTTATGACCATTTTCATACTTGTGACAACTGCAGCCAAGTGTCTAAATTTTGATCACGTGACCATCATGGTCACGTGATCAAAATTCAGCTGCTTGGCAACTGACTCATATTTATGACTGTTGCAGTGTCCTGGGGCCCTGAGGTCCCCTTTTGCAACCTTCTGACAAGCAGTCAATAGGGAAGCCAGATTCCCCTAACAACCGGGTTACTAGCTTAAAAATTCATTTAACAACTGTGGCCAGAAAAATAGTATAATGGGAGCAACTCACTTAACAAATGTCTCATTGAGCCATAGAAATTTTGAGCTCAAGTGTGGTTATAAGTCGAGGACTACCTGTACTTGGATAACTTTCAGTGGAAGGAGATAGAAAAGGGAGATCAAATAAATACATCTCCTACAAAACACACCGACACATTACTTCTAGAGAGCATGAGGATGGGGATCAGATCCGAATTACAATGCCAATAAGTCAGGTTTAAGAAAGCAATAATAGGGCATTCATAAAAGGCAAAAAAGGCAGGACAAATAAGATCCGTCCCAGAACAGGTTCAACCGAGCATATGAAGATTCATTTTTCCCTGCATACCGTGTCTAATTTGCTCTATGCTCAAAGAAACATGCAGAAGACAGAAGATAATAAGGACCAATGACCGTTCTCCCTATAAAGCCTGGACCGCTAAGGGCACAAACAGCATCATTGGGACATTAAGATATAGTTTTGGAACGATCTGTTCTGTAAACAACGTTTTCTCTGCGCCGTTGTGTTGTGATCACAAATCCAGGCTGAGGTCAAGACGAAAAGTTTAAACAAAGTGAGAGTGCTAGAAGAATAAGGTATACAGAAAACCAATTCCTTAGAAAAAGTGTTACCAAGAAGCAGGCAGAAGTAGCATAAAGGAAGGACTCCGAATACTGTTATCTGACAGTAGTCCAATGTTTAAAATAAGAATGCATAACATGAAGTTTCTGAATGCAGGTAATCTTTGATTTACAACAGTTCACTTAGTGACCATTTGCAGTTACAACGGCACTGAAAAAAGTGACTTAAGGCTGTTTTTCACACTTACAACCACTGCAGCATCCCCATGGTCACACAATCAAAGTTCAGACGCTTGACAACTGGTTCATTATTTAAGACGGTTGCAGGGTCCCGGGGTCATGTGATTCCCTTTTGTGACCTTCTCACAAGCGAAGTCAATGGGGAAGCCAGATTCACTTAATAACCATGTTGACTTGACAACTGCAGTGATTCACTCAACAACTGTGGCAAGAAAGATCGTAAAATGGGGCAAACTTCACTTAACAACTGTCTCACATAGCAACAGAAATTTTGGGCTCAACTGTGATTATAAATTGTTGTTAGTTGCAAAGTCGTGTCCAACCCATCGCGACCCCACGGACCAGGGGTGGGTT
>JANHZT010007209.1:40497-54527 GCA_032468215.1 Stegonotus admiraltiensis | reverse complement strand
GACCGCTACAGCTCTGCAAGCAGTTAAAAGCCTGGTAGACCAGTACCTCTGCTAAATCCTAAAGAATTGTCACATGAGCATCAAGTCACGCCCACAAAATAAGCCACGCCCACAGAACCGGTAATACAAAATTTTAGAACCCACCCCTGGACCAAACCATCTGAGTAAATCTGGGCTAATCATTTTCTCAGCCCTATGAAGAAGGCCATGGCAAATCCCTTTCAAAAACTGTTTTCAAGAAAATCTTGGGAACATGTTCAGGCAGTTGCCAAGAATCAAGACTAAGCCAAAGACGCACATAAAAAAAGATTCCTATGGAGGTTACAGCATTACTAAATTATATTAATATCAAACTGAAATTTATTCTAGATGCATCTTCCTGAAACACCTTTAAAACTTTCTAGTATCTTGAAGTTCCATTTGGGAGACAAGCTTCATTTAGACCTGTAAGTGTGTCTCTTGAACTAAACTGATAGATTATGTTGCAGCTGTGGACCTTATGTCTGGGGAAAAAAACTCACCTTCTCTTTCTGTGTGTCTATGTGTTTAACCTATGGAACTGTTTCGGAGACCTGTTTTGCTACTATAATAATTTAATAGATATTTGCAATTTTCTATAAAACACAAAAATATAAAAATAGTTGAAATTGCAACTTGCTACTGCATATCCCATTTGAGGAATGAATCCAAAATTCTAGTTTTAAATCCCATCCAGTTATATCCACACTTGTGTCTTTCCAAACATTAATTTGTTTTCCAAAATGTAAATTGTCTTTCAGAATAATTCTAGTCCAAAATATGTTACATGTCTTACTCTAAAACAAAACTTACTGAGCTCCTGAAATGTCATCAATTATATATGAAACACATTTCATATATAACACGTGTGTGCGTTGTGGGAATGCATCAGACCATGAAAGTGTAATATTATTAAGTACACAAAATTTACTCAGGCCTTTTAAAAGTTTATGGAACACTTCTAAGACATCTGGCTTAGCAAATGGAAGGATGCAGAAGATAGATACATTTGCCAATAATATTAAGAGAAAAAAGATATCTAAATATTTTGATTGTTTTCAATTAAAATCTGTGACAAATTAATGATGTGTGATGATGATGATGATGATGATATAATTGTTTTTTTTAAGTCACACATTTACAAGGACCTTCATAAACCATTCAGGGCTTCACCACAAAGAATGCATTCATCTCAAATCAATGCTAAGTTAATTTTATTTCTTATAAACGGTTTAATTAAAAAAACATTTTAATCAACAGAAGCCAGTAAACCCTGAATGATGGAGTAAGATTAGTTAGCAATTATTATTCTGCTTTAGTAATATAGTCAGTTTTCTTTAATTTAATAATGGATCTGCCTAACTAGATTTGAATGATTTAGTTATATGCTTATCAGTATGGCTTTTATACATGAATGCATATATTTAATGAAGTATTGTTATTTGTCATTTATTTTGACTATTTCTTATTATAGTCTTCTTATAAAACAAAGAACACAGGATTACTTTAACAGATTATGATATACAGTAGTCACCATATATCCTGGTATTGGTAACACATTTGACAGAGTGTTCCATGGAATGATTGTTGACAAGTGTCAATATATCAGCTGGATAATACAATTGCTTAGTGGACTTATAGTTGGTATGATTAAAACACTGAGTAATGCTTTATATCAGCCTGGATATAACCCTTGAGTGGAGTACTTGAATGCTATGTCCTTGTCATTTTTGCTATAATTGATTTGGATGAACAAATATGCAGAGTTATGAAATAAATTTAAAAGATGCAATAATAAAGATTCAAAAAATTATTGACAGGTTGGATCAAAACATAGATATACCTTCTGTTCACATCTATTTGTTTATTTACAGTCCAACAGGCCATAAAATGTTATATACAAAATATCATTAATACATACCCTGTTTCCCCAAAAATAAGACCTATCCTGAAAATAAGCCCTAGCATGTTTTACGTGTGTGCTAATATAAGCCCTATCCCCAAAATAAGCCTTACTTAGGAGCCAGCTCAGCCAGCCGGCCACCCATTCCATCTGGTTGCTTGCAGTGCTGTAGCCACAAGGCAGGGGGTGGAGTCACCTCACACACCTCGCACCAATTTATCTCAGGGCCTCCACAGTCAGGCCATCCATGTCCCAACACCTGCTGCATGGCAGCAGCACCAACAGCCATGTGTAGTAGTAGGAAACCACACGGTTGCAGGCCCACTTCTTCTGCTTGCTTGCAGCCGCAATGGAGCAGGAAGCTGAGTGGTGTGCTGGTGTTGGTGCTGTGATCGCAAGGTGAGGCATGTGTCGGGGCATGGATGGCCTGGCTGCAGGGACCCTGAGGTAAGCCAGTATATGGTGGGGGAGCAGCTCCACCCTCCATCTCGCTGTCTTGGCACCGGTGTGTTGCTCAGCCTCCTGCTCCATTGTGGCCATGAGCAAGCAGAAGAAGTGGGCCAGTGGCCATGCAGGGTCTTGCTGGATGGAGCTGCTGGAGCTGCCTCTGTAAGGTGAGGCAGGTGTCAGGGCATGGGTGACCTGGCTGCAGGACCCATGAGATAAGCTGGTGTGGGGCGTGTGAGGCAGCTGCACCTCCCTGCCTCATGGCAGCAGCACTAGCTCACCATGCGGGGTCCTGCCCATGACCTCCTGCACATGGAAAAATAAGAAATCCCAAAAATAAGCCCTGGTGCTTATTTGGGGGCCCAAAAGAAAATAAGACCCAGTCTTATTTTCGGGAAAATAAAGGTACATACAGTATAAGAGGAAGGAACCTTATAAAATTAACAATTCATTACCAAACAGTTTCTATAAGCTAAAGCTATAAATAAAAATTTTATTATTACCTTCAAATACCTGTGTCTTGCTCATTTAATAGGAATACCCAAAACTCCAGCTAATGAGTAGAGTTTATCAGATTAAAAATTGGATGTATCAGGTCTGATTGCCAATGAGTACAATGAGCACAAAAGGATGTGTGAAGCACGCTCAACCTCAAAATTAGTGTATCTGACAGATTACATGTTGCTCTCAATTCACATTCTATGTTTCATTTCATTACAAGCAAACACCTCCATTCAATTTGACTATAATGGAACACCCACTCCCCTCTGGTCACTGGTCTCCTGTTTATTTAGAAGTAGACTGGTCAAACTGTAAAAAGATTGTGTGTTTTTTTTCTTTTTTACAAGTTCACTGATGTAATAGTAAAACATAGACATCTTAGATCAGTGTTTCTCAACCTTGGAAGCTTGAAGATGGGTGGACTTCAACTCCCAGAATTGAAGTCTACCCATCTTCAAGCTACCAAGGTTGAGAAACACTGTCTTAGATGATAGACAGAAAGACAGATATATAGATTTGCCTAGAGTGTTAATCATGTCCTTATTTGATATAAATTTGAGTTGCCCATTTTAATCACATATTTGAGAGTCATTCAAATGCTCATGTTTCCATTAGAACACTTTGTCACAATGCTGATTGTAATCTGTCAGATTTAGAATGTTGGAAAATTTGAACAATACCAGCACTTTAGAATTTAACTAACAGTATTGGCAAGAATCCAATCATAGCAGGCTTGTTAGAGGATAGAACAGGAACCCCAGTAATCCATTTCTACCAAGAAACTATTTCAACTGTTGTCCATTGAGAAATGCACTGTTCATCAGGTATTCAAAATACCTTATGAACTATACAAAAATGTATAGGTTATGTTATTCTGTTCTAATCCAAACTATAATTTATTTTTTAAATTGTTCACTTTGTTGTTATTCAGGGTTTCAGACGTATCACATTGATGTTCATATTGCCTTGGTTGTTTTTTTCTCTCTTATTTAGTTTAATTTGGAAATATGAAGGAGAAAAGTCAAAATTCAGCAGCAAGACTTGATGATTGATATTCCAGTGGAAGAACATTCTGGTTTTTGTTTTTTGATTGTGTAGATGATGGATTCACTTGAACAATTTCTGGACTAAAACAGATGGCCCTCGTGGTAATATTCAAACAAACCATATTCCACCTCATTTACATCTGTGACGCATTGTAAGACTACTGCTTTATTATGCCGGTAATATACATTAATCCTAATTTGCTGTAAAGAGTATGATGAGAACAAAATATTTTATGTTTCATAGTAACGTTTTTATTAATAGCCCCTATGCATTTTAATAACTCTAGTAGTAATCTTTGTTTTCTTAAAAAAACAGTCTGAATATTCCAAATACGTTTTAGAAATATATATGTAATAAACATAGTTTCCCTCCTATCCATCAGTTGTCCATATTAATATTCCAAACAACTGAACATGCGAATGGGAATCTTTTTCAATGCTGCATTTAAGGCTTACTTTAATAAAACAAGTTTGCATATACTGATGATTCATTAAGGTGGTGTCAAAGTTCGGTACAAAAGCAGGAAGAGGTGGAAACGCCATGCAGCACCAATGCCTTTGTTCTAAACTAGGACATCGGAAAGTGACGTTCATGTTCAAAATTAACATGGGAAATTACAATCAAAAGCAACTAAAGGTCAATGTTGTGTAAGCATATTGAATTAACAGCTGAACTCTCATTAATAAAAATGTAATCCATTAGAAGTTCATCAGCCAGGCCACAGTTTTTCTACTTCGTTTACTTATTTAGCAACCAAAACTTATTTCACCAATGGCTTCTTTTGAAAAATATTCTGTTGTTGTGTGAGTATTTCTATCTTAAATCAACGTTCTCAGTGACAGCATACAGTACAAGGTACTTTAAGCCTAGAATGAATATTGATTGCTATCTATCTATTGGCAGAGCTTAAACTGGTTCTTTTTTAGCAGATCATAAAAGATTCTCACCCCACACCAGCTAAATAGGAGAGGTAAAAATGAAGCTGAGCTGCAGAGAGAAAACAGCCCAATATGTCTCTCAGATATTTTGGACAAAAAAAATTGCTGATTATCCCCACAGTGAAGAAACTGCAGATCTAGATCATTATTAAATGATGACCTTGTTGATTGTCTATGGAGAGATTTTCATGGTTGTCCCAAAAGTTGTAAGAAGAAGCTTCTTCAGCTCTGAAGCTTCTTGGATGAGAAGCGAAATGTCTTCAAGGAAAAAACAAAGTCCAGTTGCCTTGTGAAAAAAGCATTTCGGGCTGACTTTGCTGGTGTTCTTTGTATTCCCAGTAAGAGGGTTTTACCTTCAGCTCCAACTCTAACAGAATTAATTTCAAATAATTTGGAACAGAATCATCCAGTAACATTTCTGTAGTAAAAATAAATAACAACTATAGTAACAATAAGTGTATGTTCAACATTTTATAAGCTGTCAAGTGTTTTCTAAAAATGTAATAATAAATGCTGGATTCAATACGTGAATGTAGGTTGTACACAGCCTCTGCTGAGTCAGGGCAAAATAGATAACATTCATGAAGTGGTAACATTGCACAGCCAAACATCTGTGTTGTTCTGTCAAGTGAAGAAGATAAATCTTACTAGGTTTGGTGCAACATCTAAACTGCAATCTACAAAGATAAAAAGGAAGTAATAAAATTATGCAATAATGTAACAGCCAAATTTTTCACATTTCACATTTTCACTTACAGTATTTTCTATGTCAAATATCCATACACACATAGATAAGCACAAATGATTCAGAAGTAATGGTGCCTAATTCCGGACAAATTGCAATCTTATACTCATTTGCAAAGAGTAAGTAGAATGCCCTGATCATTTCTTTTAAATTAAAGTTATTTATATATTTATTTATTAAATATTGCTTAACGCACTGTAAGCCATCCTGAGTCTCCGGAGAAGGGCAGCATATAAATAAAATAAAATAAAAATTTGTTTGCTGCCCAGCTAGTCACAAGGCAGCTCTGGACATCTTACAAGTTTAAAACCAATAGAACTACACAAAATAGATAGATGGCAGACAGACAGACAGACAGATAGATAGATAATAGTCTATGCAATAAAATATGGATTACAATTGAAATTATGGTAAAAAGATGGGGATGGAGGGAATAGCCTGGGTGGGATGGGTGAGGTGAGATCTGCTATTGGTCCTTCAACCACTTCCAGTATTATATTCTGTCATTGGGAAGCCAACTAGCAGAGCAAGGTCTTCAGGCTCTTATGGAAAATCAGGAAAGTAGGATCAGATCTTACCGGGACGGCAGGGGAATGACGACAAAATGTTCCAAAGGGCAGGAGCCATGCACAGAAGGCTTTTCTGCTGGATCGCACCAGCCAAAATTCCTTAACTGAAATTGAATTACCATTCATAGGCATTGGACACATATTCTATGACATTAATATTATAGTTTCATATATAGCAGTGGTTCTCAATCTGTGGGTCGGGACCCCTTTGGGGGTCGAATGACCCATTCACAGGGGTCGCCTAAGACCATTGGAAAACACATATTTTCAATGGTCTTAGTAATAATTTTATGGTTGGGGGTCACCACAACATGAGGAACTGCATTAAAGGGTTGCGACATTAGGAAGTTGAGAACCACTGATATATAGCTTTATATACGCACAAGACTAGAAAGTGGGAGACCATGAGTTCCAGCCCCACTTTAGCCATGGAAGCCAGCTGGGTGACCTTGGGCCAGTCACTCTGTCTCTACCCAACTCACCTCACAGGGTTGTTATGGAAAAAATAGGAGGAGGAAGGTATGTTGGATCTGTTTGTCACCTTGAACTATTTGTATAAATAACAAAGGTGGGTTACAAATAAATTAAATAAATAAAAATAAAATGTGTATTTTATGAATATAGTTACAAATTAAGAAATAGTAATATAAATCCAGACTAATCTACCAAAATAGTCAAATATGTTAGTATTTGAGGTGTTGAAATAATATATTTCAGAATAAGAAAAAAGAATCTTTGTCATTTAAACAGTCAGTCATACTTTAGTTCCAAATATACTACAGGAACTTTTTTCAACCTCTTCTTTTTACCTTATTTCATTTTCTTCCCATGAACTCCCAAAACAGGTAGATACAAGGGCTGGAGATGGAAGATTCTAGATCCTATCTTTCCACGTTAATTTCCTTAAATTATTGTAGGATCTAAGCCAGTATATAGGAAACCATAACTACTTAAATTTTGTTTGGATTTTATCATTTAACATCTCATCTGCTTTTCCCATCTGCCAAGTAATATGATTGACATATGCCATGCCAGACAGTTGGAGAATCATACCATCTGTGCAGCCAGGTGTTCTATATTGTGCCAAATAGCTTTAAGCAGCCACATATATGTGAGGTGGGGTTGCAAAATTAGTCTTCCGTCCTTAAAAAAAATTTGTAAGTTTCACATCCATGCCAAATTAATTTTGAAAACAACAACAGTTTATATCAACATTTCATATTTCTTTTCACAATTCTTATATGTACAATGGTATGAATGGGCCAAAATCACTCAATAAGTTTCAGTGACTGAGATGAATTCCAAGCTGGGTCTTCACAGTCTTAGCTGATCCCCTTAACCACTATACCATGGGTATCCAATTACTCGGCTTCAATGAGTGAAGAATTGTCTTGGGCACATATAAAACATATAATATAGTTTTATAAGATGATGATGATGGTGATGATGATGATGATGATGATGATGACGACGACATGGAGAGACCTGGCCCAAGGGATTGCCAAGCCTTTCCATGTCAATTTTATAATATAAAATCACGTAATAATGTTAATATTTTATGATTTTGTGGGGCCGCATTACTAGCTATCCAGGACTATATATGGACAATGGGCTGCAGGCTGGACATGCCTGCACTACGCCGTAACAGCTTATGTCAACAATATAGCTGGAGAACATGTGGTAACTAGTTCTTACCTATGACAGTGGGGGCGGGGCTCAAGAGAAGATAGCTGAGTTACCAAGAAGTACAGCAGTTGTCAGGATTGGACTTCCAACAATTCTGCACAGTTAGACAGAATATTAGTTTAACATGCTTGATATAACACTCAGAAGATACCACCAAATATATTCATTCAGACAGCATCTCATTGTTCAGAGTAAGAAAAGTCTGTCATATAAGATACCAATTACTTCTTAGAGAAATAGAACTTTGAAGAAAATTGTAATAAGCTCGGGATTACATTATATAAAATAACACATTCTTTTTATGTGTGATAGGATTGACCTACATTGCACTGTACCAGACAGATGGATCAAAATATCAATTTCTCTTCAACCTGATGTCTCACATGATCTCAAAAGTAGAACATAAGGCATCTCATTGGATGTGATGGTCCAATAGACTGCTGTCTTAAGATGATCCTCATTTACTGAGGTCCATTTTGCATTTGTTAGATGATAGATTGACTGGTGTTTCTTGAGATGGAAGGAAATTTTGAGATCAGATAGAAGTGGGATAAAAATGGGCTTTGTACCTCCATTCTCAGGTCACAATATCAGGCCTCTCTAGTGCTGGTTAACGATAGTGATCATTTAAAGCAAATGCAGACAAATGTATGACATTCAGAAACATTGATCTCACTTTTATTTTTTTTAAAAACCAATCTTTTGTATGACTGCATTTAAAAAATTCAGTTGTACTGAATTTAGGTTGTATTTCATTCATAAACTGTAGATAGTAATTGGTTTACATTAGGTATTTAAATGTGTTTGAATTTTTAATCCATCTAATTAATCTATTTTTATAATATAATATAATTACTACATTTGATATTCTTTTTTCAAGGTATCTAAATATCCAACAGAGATAATCTCAATTTTTTTTAAAAAAATACATCTGGGATCAGCATTAAAAATATGGAGTGACAAACTAGTTCTGCAGAAATGTAGCTCCAGTTTTTCAATTTCCTTAGCAGCAAATATGAACTTTGTGCTTGTTATGATGGCACACGTACTAAAATTAATACACTATCAGTTTAATGTTATTATTTAGACATCTGCATCCTTAGAACAAATTATTCCTTTGGTAACCAATGAAGACATCAATGTGTTGCTAACTACTGAAATGAAAACTGAATTCGGAGAAAGAGTTTGGACTATTTTTTAAATTTACTAACCAAAATTAGAAAATTAATTCATCAGACAAAAAGTACAGATTAGGGTTTTTTAAAATCCAGATTTCAATTGCCCTGCTATTTTCAAGGGATAGTTAAAATCATCTTGAAAGCTGTTCTATAACAGCAAGGGATATATGACTAAATGTGCATATATGTTCTTTAGTTCGATTTTTAATTTGTTATAGTCAGAAAATAGTGTACATAATATACAAATAGGTTTGAAAATACAAAAATTATTTTAAAATTACAATTAATATCTCATACCATTGCTTTCTTTGAATGGAATGGAATGGAATGGAATGGAATCTAAACCAAAGTGTTGCTCCTTTGTTGTTATTTGGGAAAGACTTGCTCATTAATTGTAACTGGATTCTTCTGATGTAATGGGGAAATATCAATTTTGAATTTTTTCCCCTCTATCACTGCAGATCTTTCCTTTAGAACTGTCACACTCTATATCTTTGAGTCACAAACTAAGGACATATGAGAAGTACATCTCCAACTTGATTTATGTGTTTTTTTAAAGCCTGTAAAATTGTTTACAAGAAATGAACTCTGAAGATGTAAACTTTATATATACATCCTACTTCCTCCTATGTTTACTTCCACAGATACAATAAAAATCAACTTATAATATAGGGAAGGCTTTTCCTGGATTTTTCCCCCTCTCCCTAGATCTGGCTCAAACGTTGTCAAACTGAGTTTTGTTATGCTAGGTTCTCCTACTGCACAAATGTTATGCTACTAGATACAGTTTTTGGAGAATTATTCTCCTAATAGATTGACAAATAAACAGAATCCTGAACCTCTTTTGATACTTCCATTCAGTGGTAAAATCCAAATTTTTTTACTACTGGTTCTGTGGGCGTGGCTTGGTGGGCTTTGTGTGGCTTGGTGGGCGTGGCAGGGAAAGGATACTGCAAAATCTCCATTCCCATCCCACTCCTGGGGGTATTGCAAAATCTCCATTCCCACCCCACTCTGGGGCCAGCCAGAAATGGTACTTACCGGTTCTCCGAACTACTCAAAATTTCCGCTACCGGTTCTCTGAACTGCTCAAAATTTCCACTAACAGTTCTCCAGAACCTGTCAGAACCTGGTGGATTTTACCCCTGCTTCCATTGCCTTGGAAAGAACAAAAAACAATATAAGTGATATGCAAAAATGAACATGCTTGCCCTTTCTTAGTAACTGTTTCTTACATTTAGTAAAACAAGCATTATTTTCATTAGTTTGAAGAGTATCATTTATTCATTACATCTAAGTGATTTTTCAGTAGTTTCATTAGTGGCAGCATAATTTTTTTCATCATTTTTTGTGACATTGTTTTGACAGAATTAAAAAAAAAACAAATTCAGATCTTGTTCAACCTTTCTCTGTGTGGTCTTTTCCTCCTTTTCCTTTTATTAAAATACTGAATAAAACGGAATGAAAAGTGCAAAACTAAGATTAAAAAAACACTGAGAGAATGTAATACAAATAATTTTCCTGTTGCTGTCCAAAACAATGTTAAGATTCCTAATGAAGTCTTGAGAGATAAAAATAGAGATAAATGGAGATCTATCTTATTTTATTTCAACAATGATAATCTTTTGAGATATACTGCTTCCAATCACCCGCTGAGATCCATAGTCAAGTAGAAATTTGAAGTTCAATCCCTCAGAGAAACCGTATACCATAACTGCCATATTGCAGAATTTCACAAGAATTTTTTTTGTCACACCTGTTTAATATTTAGATCAATTATTTTAATCAGCTTTATCTAAAGAACTGCCATCGTGCATATGTAGCTTAATGGGACTGTAGTCAAAAGCCTATGAAAAATATGAAGTGATGATTCAGTCTGTTGTGATTATGTTAATCCATCTAGTGCACATTATCACTTTCCATGAAAACAGGAAATACAGTATGTATACAAAATGTTGGAGCAGACCAGGGAGAGTTGGCCTCAAATCCCTGTCAGCTACAAAGTTTAACGAGTTGCCTTGACCCCTAGAAAGTTATTTTCAATCATACTAACCATCGTCTCACAATTCTGTGCTATTCCAGTCTCCTTAGAGGCAAAGTAAGATAAAGAAACAATAAATTTCAACCTATAATTTCAGTTACACGTTAGAATATAAAAGAAAGTGAAGAAAAAGACATAATAAGGTGACAGTGGTCATTACTCTTCAGATGTGTTTAAAAACTCACTGCATTAAAATGAAGCATAGTCAAATCATTTATGCCCTGTTGCCATTTTCATTTGAGGAAATAAGTTGTACTTTTCTGTCACCTGTACTCATTTTTATAGCCACTTTTTTTTTTACAATCTTCCCTGCTTTGGAATAGTTATTTCTATTTTGTTTTTCTGCCAGTTATCGGTTTCAGGGCTTCCTTTTTCCCAGGTACCTTTATGACAAACTGCCACAGATGTTGTTCAAACTATGGCCATTGGTTCTTCAAATCAGAATCAATACCTCAGTCCACTGCAACTTTCTGTAGATATGAAAAAAGTTCTTTTTCCAAATTGCCATAGGAGCTGAAGCATGCCTGTCTTTCAGTAGTTAAGACCAAGATGGGTATTATAATTCAGCATCCTGTTCTATTCCACTATACTAGCTACTCTCATCAGAATCCCATTAAATTTGGTATGACTTATCCCCAGGCAAGGCTAACTTCATTTATCCAATTCTAATCTTGTATTCAATATAATTATATTCAGGGTGGGCTGCTGGGGGTTCGCAGGGCTTCAGGAGAACCTCTAGCTAAGATTCTGTGCAGTTCAGAGAACCCCCAAATCGCACTCCTGGCTGGCCCCACCTTTGCCCCTCCCAGGAGTCCCCACATGGCCCATTTTGGATGCAGGTAAGTGCAGGGTGCTCACGGAAGCTCAAGGAGGGTGAAAAATGGGCCTACCGGAACTTCAGGAAGGCTGGAAATGGGCCTGTTTCCAGAGGGCCTCCGGAGTCTGGGGAGGCCATTCACACCCTTCTGGAGGCTCGAAGAAATCCTCTAGAGCCCGGGGAGGACAAAAATGTCCCCCCGCCATGGTGCAGGAGGCTGACTAGGCCACGCCCACTATGGTCACACCCACCCAGAAACTGGACAGAGAGCCCCTTGCTAAATTTTTTGAAGCCCACCCCTGATTATATTGGCATACTATTTTTAATAGCAATCTATGTTTTTTATTTATATATATTAATAATACATTATTAAATATGTGAAACAGTCACTTTTTAGAATCTGCTTATTTGGTTGCCATATATGCTCTAATGAGACATAAAAAAGCAGTTTTAAGATAGGTTAGGTTATGCCAAGCCAGGTTCCTGTGCGGTCTTTTGCTTGCCAGAAAACTATCATCACTGCCTCAAATCCCGGGTGGAACATGTTGCTGCTAATATTTCTGAAGGTCTGGTTACTGCACGTGTACCAACAATAGCTTTTCCAGGACAAATCCTTAGTACAGCTCATATCAAACATAAGCTGAAATGAATATATATTCATTCTTGTTTGCACCCACTTCCTTTTAAATTATTTCTCTGTGACTTAAGAAATGAGGAAGTGGAATCACTGCCTGAAACACACCAAGCAAAATATTGCATTGCTGAATATTGTACATCAAGGCAGATAAGGTCAATAGGTATGTTGCAAACCATCTCAAGTTTTTAGCTGGAAGGCAAACGGGTTCCTGTTCCACCTACTTAAATATTGAGCTTGCCTTCTACTACTATGATTAATGAAAGATGAGAAGATCATATATTTTTCTATCATAATCTTTATGCATTTCACGTAATACTGAATGCTAATTAATTGCACACATATTCAGCTGAAGAAATCTGGACAGTAGGAATTGGCTCTCTAGTTGCTAAGGCTTTCCTTCAGTCTCTTGCATGAACAGTCTCTTGCATGAACAGTCCTTGCATGAACAGTCCTTGTCTTCCCAATCAGACTAAACCCACAGAACATTTTGTATTTGCAGAGCATTGGGAAAACCATATTCTTTATTTCTTTCTCCAGCACGACATAAAGGAGAATTGGTCTGATAGGTGGCAGGAGTGTTCCTTCTAAATCTGTGCTATAGATGAGCACTGTCAAACTCCTGGGCCGCAGGCCGGATGCATCATGCGCTGCCCATGCCCATGCCTGATTTAGTGAAGGGGGTAAAAGTCCCAATACGTCATGTGACGAAACTATGACGACATGAGTTTGACGTCCCTGTATAGATGAATATCTCTAAACCAGGTTGTGATGGAAAGTTGGACCATTGTTACAAACTAAACCACATTCCTAATCTTTCTTTTCACATATAGAAAAGAGACTTGAAAATTCAGTTTAATTTTTAAAAACAAAGTGAAAGGGGATAGTAGCCTGTCAATCACTCACAATTCTTTTGTCCTACAGTTATAATTTCAGAAATTCATAGTATCCTGATGGTAGAATTTTAATCTGTAAATATACTTTCATGTCAAATTGCTACAAGGTCAAACTAGTCTATCCTATGTAGGGATATATATGTATGCATGCATGCATGCATGCATGCATACATGCATGCATGTATATATATAAATGAATATATATGTGTGTATATATACATACATATCAAATTTATATTTTGCTGATAAATTTGGTATAAAATGGTTTGCCGTGAATGTGACTGCTTGAGGGCTCCTGGATTGGGGCTGAAAGGCAAAAGGGATGCAGTACGCTCCCTCCCACATGCTGGGGCAGACCAGGTGTCTTGATAGAAAAACACTTTGTGTGTGTGTGTGTGTGTGTATGTCTTTGGTTGTTCGACGTTTTGACGAAGTCTCATTCGTCATCTTCAGGCTGGTGCTTTTGGCTTCGTGCTTATGGGAGCAATGAGTGATTGCAGCTGTTCCTTCCTTTTAACTGCCAGTGGGGGTGAGAGCTGATTGGGTGGGAGCTTGGCTGTGTTCTGATTGGGTGGAGGTGTGTTCTGATTGGTTGGGGGCCTGGCTGTGC
>JANHZT010007209.1:29353-40397 GCA_032468215.1 Stegonotus admiraltiensis | reverse complement strand
GTGAGATTTGAACTTGCAGTAATTGCAAGCAGCAGATGTTAATAACAGTGTTTTAGTCCACTGTACTACCAAGGCATATTTTAAAACATGCCTTCATACAGGGATCAAAACTAACTTAGATAAAACATTATTTAAGATTCTTATTTCTCAGAAAGAATTGTGGCTGGAAAAACATGGTAAGCTGCTTCTTATGGTTAAAAAGTGAAGTTGTGAACAAGACAAGTTAGTCAAATTTCTGGAAAAAAATTTCAAAAAATCTAGATTTTTTAATGTGTGAATCCTTCCAAATTAATTAATTAATTTAGAAGGATTCACATTTTAGCATTGAGTGTTATAGATTCTTTTTGAAGTTGCAAGGTTCTAATTCAAAATTTGGTCAACAAATGCAGTTAACAATATCTAGTCTAATCTAAACTCAAAGACTGTCCAAATTTGATGCATACCCCCCAGCCCCCAAAATAAAGGCATCTAAGGGAATCTCTTTCCATAGGCTTATAATCTGAATGCTATAGCACAAAGGAGAAAAGGAGCAGAACTGGGTGATTTTTAAAAAAACCCAAAAAACTAAGATAGTAATCTTACTAATAAATTGTAATTTTTATAGTGACCATGGAATGGAATGGAAAACAAAATAAGGGAGAGGAACACTCTCACCAGAGCTGGTTGTCCCTCTTCTCATCTCTCAAATCACAGTAGCAATTAAAGAAATTAAGCAGAGTAATACAATTACTCTGATTGAATTATCTGCATCCTATTACATCTCTGATTGATGACCAAATATTGCAATGTTTCCTACTTTTTGAAAGGATTACTGCACGTATTTAATTCCCCAATATAATTGTCAATAGGCTGCTGCCTAAAATACAATACAAAATTAGTTGTCTTTTTCCTCAGCTAACCTTTTTGAATTGCCCAGAACATGATTTAATGTGCTTTGCAAGCAAATGACTGCATAGTGCCAGTATTCTTGGAAACAGGCAGGCAAAGTACGTGCAAAACTTTCATTGGCATACAACATTAGTTTTTTTTAAAATTTATAAAATCTATAGAAGGCTTGATGATGTAAGTGTGAATTTAATTTTTTTTCAAAACTAATAATCAGGACCAGTAGGTACATGTATGTATGCAAATGTGCATATGTACGCAGAGACGTATTGAATATTTGTTAAGCTATTAGTGACCTTGAGCAAACATTTTAATTTAATACATAAACCAATCCATGCAATTCATTGTTGTCATCAAAACATTCATGTTACATAATCCTTTTATGCTGGTCTATGACCATAATAAACTTTTGATTGACATGAAGCAATTTATGGGGATTATTCTTGAGTATAAGCTGCCCACGTATTTACATGGATAAAACCCCAAAAACTGAAATAAAAACTCAAGCTTAAAAACACGTGCATTGGAGTGTTGTTTATTTCAACCACAAATTAGTTTTTGTAGGAAGGAAACAGCTGCTCCATGTGATTCATATGAAGAACCAATCAGTGTTTATACGCAAGCACACTTATCTATATATCAATATCTATCTATATCTATATCTATATCTATATCTATATCTATCCTATCTATCTATCTATCTATCTATCTATCTATCTATCTATCTATCTATCTCAGGAAGCTGCCTTTCTGGATGATAAAACTCAAGAAATAACTATTTATTTGCATTGTCTCCAGCAGTCTTTAAACTCAACAGAACAAGGTCTTAGAGATAAATAATCTCCAAGACCAACTGAACTCAGTAAAATTTCAATGCATTTTATTACACTTTTGATTGCCCACCATTATAATTTTTTATGTGTTAGACCTTGTTAAACCAATGTTCCATTAACCTTACACCCTACAAATCTTTTGAAGTCAATATGAGTGCACTGTTGGAAGACCTAAAAGATCAGGTTAAGGACAGATCATTGTGGAGAAAATCCATAATAACTTTATGGCACAGTATCATCATTGCTTATCCTTCTTTAAAGCTGGATTTGGCAACCTTTTTGTGTCAGGTGTGTATACTTGCAAACCACATTGTAAGCGATAACACAAATGGCTATGATACAGCTATGACCCGTAGCATAATATCCTTTTGCTTGGTGCAAATAATAAACTTATTTTCAAAATTTCATTGTCAACCCCTGCCTTCATCTTATTTATGTCCACTTTTCTGAGCAGATGGGTACATTTTCTAACAAAGCACTGTTTTTGTTTCCTATGAATACATGTCACTGATGTGAAATTATTGGATGACTGATTGTAGGATCCCTGTTAAAAATTCAGATACGGTAATGAACATAAGTATGTCTGTTCAGATTGCTATCTTTACATCAGGTTCTCGACTTAAAGAAAACAATCAAAGGGAGAACCCTTTCAGGCTGGTAGGAAGTAGAATCTTAAATTATACAAATTTAAATAAAGAGCAACTGGATAAAATACATAAAGCCTAAAAAAACCATCTGTTTTTAGTTTGATCATTAATTAAGCATTGCAACAGTTTAATAAAGTTTTAGATTATCAGGAATATTGCAGTTCAAGTTGCAGAAAGTATTTTCAATTGCAAATACTGAAGATGAGCTGGATGATAATGTGAGACAACTCGCAGAAGGCAAATAAATCTCATTATTGGCAGTCATAGGAGAACACTAAATTCCTATTTACAATTCTTTACTATTGAATGTTATGCTAAAACTTCAATAAATCACTCCTAATCCCGTACGTTCTATAAAATGCTTGCTAGTACAATTGACTCAGAGAAACAGATCATTGAACATTCAAAAAAGATGCTTTTAAAGTAATCATCAAATTACAATGTGAATCATCATTTGCATCATATGTTGCTATAAACTTATTCTGCTTATGATTCATGGCAGTGTTTACAGCATTCAGAAAAACTGACTGCATATTCACTTGGAACGATGAGCCTTGGGGAATAAACAAATATATTAGCACTCAAGGGTTTAATATTAAAAGCAACTGCAATCCATATTTTCTTCAATATTATAAACATGTGGACACCTGTTCATTGGAAACTAGAAATAACATTTTACTTGTTAACTGTTTGTTTATGAAGTTTGTCAAAAGGAAGACAGGTAATTCACAGAGCTTTACAGGTAACGTGCACTAAGATTGATATAAATAATATAGTAATCAAATAAGTTTCAGTTTAAATTAATATTAAACATAATAATGCACAATTTATTGAATCTGTCATTGCTGGTTATAATGAAACCCTAAATGCTTCAAGAACCATTTTTAAAAATCTGCTTCTGGAAGCCCCTGAGAATGAGAGCCATTCTTGCTGCAGGCAGTGATTATTTCAAGACAGGAGTTATTACTCCTGCCTTACCTCTTGGTAACTAGAACCTTTATAAAATGCTGTCAGATAGGAAGGGTAGAAACTAAATGAGATAGATGGCCCCTAAGATATCCGGGCTATTAAAAATATTACCTTTGAATAATCATATACCAGAATATGGTTTAAATAAAGATCATAGAGGAAAAATACACAGGCTGATTGTGTCAAGTCAGTGCCATTTAACTCAGTGAAAACTGATTGCTGACAACAGCAGTTCAGCACTGAAATATGAAGTATATTTATGAAGTATAAATATGAAGTATAGTCCAGCTAAATTCTGTTCCACTAGACTAGTGTAACATTGCTATATGATTGAGAATAGTATGAAGTTGCTTCTTCTATTATTTTTTTACTGAGGTTCCATGTAACTTTCCAGTTTACATTAAAAGATATTCATCAGAATTGTCAACATTATGATTGGTACTCTGCTAGTCCCATTAATATGGAACTATCTATTTACTGTGTGTTGTGAAAAAGTATTGGAAATAGTGTTATAATTCAGTTCAAATTGTTAATGCACGTTAAGCTTAAAAACAACAAAACACTGTGTCCTTGTTTTCTGACTGCAGAACTCCATATAAATTTCAATCAGAGAACACCTCTTGGTTTTCAGGTTTTGATGTACCTGTATACAGTGTATAATAAATACACTTTTAGAGTCTTGCTCAAAATTCCTTGCCTGTTATAAAAACATCATAACAACATCTATAACTCAAAAGAGTAAGCACTAATTTTCAGCTCTGTATAATTGCTTGCCAACAGCTTTTTTTGCTTCTTTTTCTCAAGATGTCTGGGTGTGATATGACCTCAGAGACAGGATATAGTAGCTGATGGGCCATTTGTCTTATCTAGAAAATTAATCTTAAATACTAATTCTGTCCATCAGTCTGTCTTAGGAGTCGGGTGGTGACTTGTTTTGTTTCATAACACATTCTGATAGGCTACAGCGATAGGAATGGCTTTATGCTTAGACATCCATAATTGGTACTTTTGTGTTGGTAAATAGAAAAAAGAAGCCTCCGCTGTCTCACAGATTTTGCAAGCAGATTACTTTTAAGACTACTACAATTGTTCTTTTTGTGTCCTTTTGCTTTCTTTTTCATAAATATAGCTCCCATTCTGCTTGCTCTGTTAGTTTATCTTGAAATTTTTAGAAAAAAGACAAAAATGTGAAGAACCCTTTGTTTGCTTCTACAACTAAAGTGTTACTAGCTTGTGAGAAGCAACAAGAAACACAGACACCATCATTACACAACAGTAGCATTATAGGTGCAAGGATGGCAAGGAATGTTCAAGTGAGAGAGAACAGAGGAGCAGTGGTAAGGAGGAATGAGGTAGGAATCAAGATGATGCTTTGGAAAGATTCAATTTGGCATGTAATTAAACTTATGTTTGTTTCCAATTAAGAAAAATTATGTTTTTCAGCCTCAAATGCTGAATTGCCTGAAATATTTGCTAAATAATGCCATTGCTGAGGTGGGTGAAAAAAAAATCAAGTCTATCTTTTCAATTCATGGCATACAACTTCATTATTATTAGCTTATTATTTTTTAAAAAATGTGTTCAGAGATAGGATTCTTTCTAGAAATATTTTACGGCCCAGTCAAACACTGTTTCAGTCAATTACAAGAAAATTAAATGAACAAATATCCTGATTCTTATTTAGTGATTTTTGTTAAAGTTTGAAAAATGCTATGACTGAGTTTTGAACAATGTCATCAGGTTTATTCTAGAATAAGAAGAATAAACAGCTCAATGCTTTTGCAGGAAATGATGAAATGTTAATATCAGGATTCAAGGAAGAAGAACAATTGTGGCCAAATGAACCATTATTACCATATCTGTACATCATAAGTTAATTAGAAATATGAATTGCCAGTTGAATGCAGTGGCAACTTAACTGAATTGCCAGTTGAATGTAGTGGCAACATCAGTCATGTAAAGGAACAGAAGGCACAATCAACTCACTGAAAGGATATGAAAGAAATACTGTGGACTAAATGCTAGTGTGAACAGAGCGCTAAGATTCTGTATACTAGAATAAGCAAAGGCCAATTAGTAAAAATGCTATTTATTTTTTTTGATTTTATTTATATGCCGCCCGTTTCCGGAGACTCAGGGCGGCTTACAATGCGTTTTGCTATTGAGTTACCAAAAAAGAAATACTCTAAAGGATATCTATTAAAATTCAAATATAAGTGAAAAAGTGTAGTAAAAAGAATGACCACCTCTATATATAACACCACGGGGGACAAGGGAAGAAGGAGGAAGATTGAACTCAGAGACCGATGCTCATTTTACCTAATTGCCTATCAGACTGACTCTTGTAATAACACAATTATTATCACCCTAATTCAGGGGTGGGTTCTACTTACCTTTACTACCGGTTTGCAGCGGGGCTGCTCACACAGAAGTGATTTGATGATGTCAGGGTCAGTGGGTGGAGCCTCCCACCAGTTTTACTACCGGTTCTATAGAACCGGGGCGAACCAGGGCAACCCACCACTGCCCTAATCCAACTATCCTGTACAGGTAAGCCAGTTAATTATTGTACCCAAACAATTACAGCCCAGCTTACATCAAACCAAGGTTACTATCACCAGAACGGATGGCTAGGAGGAAGAACCAGATGGAACATTAGGATAGGAGCATTCCCTTCCTGCTTTCTTATTAAAACAGCCTGTCTTTTCCCATACATTAGAGACTTGGGATATCAGAGTGGACCAGGAAGTTCTACTCAGGAAGGATTTTTTTAAAAAACTCTGGCTCCTTGAAATCCATTCTGCTGGGCCGATTTTTTGTTATCTTTGTTTTTAGTGTTACCGGGAGCTGCCAAGGAAATAATGTAAATAATACCCTTTGTGTAATTTCTTCATTTAAAAGGTTTATCTTCAAGGGGGAAAAAAGTTTTTGATCCTGCAAGAAAAATATTACCAACTTTCTGTTTGAATTCTTAAAAATACGGAGGTGGTTTAATGACCTGCTTTGCAGGCACATCAAGATACATCCTATCTGTGGTTAGAAAATGAGAAGAATTGGCTATTTTAAAATGCTCAATTTATTATAATTTTTTTGATGAGAGCAAACTCATTTGGATTAGAAAATCAGTATGTAGAGTTGACTGTACATAGAATTTGTCCTGAACCTAAATATTTGACTCTGGCAAATTCATGTTACAAATGCTGCTATTGTTCAGGAAGTCTTGATGGACAATCACATGAAGGTGTGATGGAATGAAACAAAAACAAACGAACATGCATATTTTTTCATATGGTTTTGCATTTTTCTCACCAAGCAGAGCTCTAGTTTTATTATCAAGTTTTTAATCTTATTTTTAGTTTAATCATCATTCCAAGATAATTATACCATAATTTTAATTTTCTACAGTTATGGGGTACACAGTGGTATTTTCATCTGAAGATCTGTTTTAATGACCTGCATGCTAAATAAAAAGTATTCCTTACTTAATAATCCTAATTGGGATCAGCAACTCTGTTGCTAAGCAAAGTGGTCATTAAGCAAAAGATCACAAGACTGTGTTGCTTAGGAATGGCAGTTCTGGCAGTCGCCATTGCAGTCTTAAGCAAAACATTATAAGACTGCAATTTGTGACCTCCTGCTGGCTTCCCCAATTACTTTGCTTGTGGGAAGGTCACAAATGGAGATCAACTGACCACTGGACACTGCAACTGTTGTAAATGCACAATGGTTGCCAATCACATCACATGACCACAGGGATGCTGCAACAATCATAAATCACTTTTTTAAGTACTGTCATAACTATGAACAGTTGCTAAATGAATGGTTGTTAAGCAAGGACTACTTGTATAATTATCCATTATATAATCCAATTATAATAAATCTATATATTATAGACCTGCTTATTCAAGGAGCATCTTTATCCTGCATTCATCTGCCCAACCAGCCAGATAAAATAGTGTCAACTGCCTTCATGTCCAAACTCTATGGAATTCTCACATAATGGAGCAATAGAGATGAACATTTTCAGAGGCTGTGTCCCCCACACAGACAAATTGATTATCTCAATTTGTTCTTCATTTATGTTTTCTCTTTGTGAACTTCTCATAATATTTTATTAACACGCAGGAAGTAGGCTTTAGGCCTAATCCACAAGCATTTCATTTTTTCAACGCATACACATAAAATGATTTCAATTACAGTTCTAGGATTAGCAAGTTTACTAGTAGTTTCTTTATGTGGTTGTAATAAAAAGGAATAGTGATTGTATATGTGTCATTTAGGATTAGAATTTCACCTAAAAGTCAACCTAAAATCCTTATTGGGAGGATAAAGGCCTAGGTCCAGGATAATTGAAAACAAACTGGGATGAAATCCAGCAGGTTCTGACAGGTTCTGGAGAACTGGTAGGAGAAATTTTGAGTAGTTTGGAGAACCGGCAAATGCCATCTCTGGGCCTAGAGTGGGGTGAGAATGGAGATTTTGCAATATCCTTCCCCCAGGAGTGGGAATGGAGATTTTGCAGTATCCTTCCCCTGCCATGCCCACCAAGCCCCGCCCACCAAGCCACACCATGCCCACCAAGCCACGCCCACAGAACCAGTACTAAAAAAAATTGAATTTCACCACTGAAGCAAACTAATTACACTTCCATCATAAAGAATAACTCATCCCACACAACCTGCATGCATTAGAACTGTAATACTTTTTAAGATAGAATCACAGTTTTTGGTCATGTATAGTTTGTATAAAATCCCATCCCAATGTTTCATATTTTGGAATATATCCAAGGACTCCACAAAGATGTGCCTTGGCAGCAGTTTCTTCATACAATAATATGTATGAGTTCTCCCTTGCACTGATTGATAATTAAATATTTCCTCTTCATATTGGTGTGACTGTAGTGCCTTAGAATCTTCCAAATTTGGAGAGGGGGAAAAATCTTTTGAGACAGCACAAACCATTTTAATCTCTTGTTTTTGTCAAGTACGTATAAGGAAGGTAAAAGAGCCAATTGGGCTGTTTTTGTTTTTGCTATATTTTGGAACCACCCATCACCCTCACAGGGGGAGTTTTTCCCACAAGTGTAGGATCTGCTTTTTTCAGATCAACTGAAAGTTGATCCATTGGTTTCAACAAGAATTTACCAACTGGCTTAGCACCCAAGCCTGACCACATGGACTGAGAGAGAGGGAGAGAGAGGGAGAGAGGTTAAGATAGGACTAGAATTCACATATTCCTGCTTTCTATCTAGCCTGGGGCCTTAATCACTAGAACAAACTTGGTCTTATTGGATCAGGAATAGTGGTATCTCTAATTCCTGCTCTCAAATATGATTGTGAAATCATACTGCAGGAAGCAAACTTCCATGGAATCTTTCTTTTCAGTTAATACCTTATCATTATGCTGTATTATATTGTGCATGAACAATGGGTAAGTATTTGTGACAGCATTAGAGGCCACTTAGGTTAAAATGCCAACCAAAATATATGGGTTGTATGACGTGATTTTAAAGATTAAATAATCCTAGAACTTAACTCATACATATTTTACTTTCTAATCAAGTCAGTCCTGATGCAAATATGTTGGGAAAGCATTCAATGTTGAAACGTTATTTGCTTTTTACATTAGCAAAGAATGTCAAAATTAGAACGTAAAGTACATTCGTATTTTTGCAAAGGATTAAAGGTTTAGGGAACGTGGCTTTGGTTGTTTCTTAGAAAAACTGGAACCAGTCCAAAGAACTGATCAGATGCTTGGAATCAATGGCTATATGAAAATTGGGTCTGTTTAGAATGTCAGCCAACTGAGCACTGCAATTCGAATGATAAAATCTTATTCTGCATTACACAAAGAAAAAGGGGGAGGGAAATGAGTTTTGTTTTCTTTTTCCATTTTTCAAAAATTTCCCTCCTTGCTTCATAATTCTAAAATGTTCAGTCTCCAAGCTTATATTTACATAGCATACAGCAGTGAAAGGCCAAAAATGTTTTACTCTCTCTATATAAGCATATATTGAAGATGCTTGAAGGTGTCTTGCTTCTCATCCAAGAAGAGTCTTCAGTTCTGACTGGATGGTCTGGAATTTTACCCTCTATCTTCAATGTTAGCTCTCTTTTTGTGTGGGAATATGGCTTTTTCAACAACTATTTTCCATCAACAAAGGAGCCTGATCCTAAACTTGTTTAAATGAAATATTTATTTGCTTGATTTTTAGCTACATAAACAATGTTTTTATCATTGGTAACATACCTCTTTCTGCCTTTTATAGCTCTGAGGTCATCATACAACACTATTTCTGCTCTTACAAGAAAGGATCCTGCTGAACCTTTCCAATTCCTTGTCAATCAGAATGCTCCAAGTTGTTTTTCAGGAATCTGAACTAAGCTACTGTCCCAGCTGGGGAGAAGTGAGTTGTTCACATGGAATGGCCCAAGTCCAACCTCAAGAAGGAAGTGAGTCTCCTGTCTCTCCCAGGTTGCAGGGAGGTCTGATAATTTATATAATTTCTGGAATACTTCCAGGATCTCAGCCAGTGTTATTAATCTATAATGGCTGTACATTTTTCAAGACAGCAAGCACACCCTGAGGAACATATGTGGCTCACAATATAGAGACCTGGCTCAGTGTGAACATTTCCCATAGATTACATCAGGCTCTTACAATTTCTAAATAAATGCACCTTGCCTAGCCTGGGCTGCTGCTTTTCTTTCTTCACGACCACCATCTGAGCTTATTAATTACATCTGGTTTAGGAACAAGGTTGCCAAATAGGGTGAAAATAATGTGCTTCACTTCTGTCTACACAGTTCTTTCTTGGTTTAAGATGAGAATGGGGGACATAATCTTTGGCTATGAACTAGGAAGGGCCAAATTATAGTCATAAGTGATGCAAGCAACAGGGAGATCTTGCAATAAATGAATTAAAGACCTCTCTTCTGTTTCAATTTACCATTCCCTCCACATGTTGCTTTCTGATGCCATCTTTCTGTTTCATAAGTTACCAGAAAACTACAGGGCATACAGGTCTTACTAAAGATCTAAACTGTGCTTTTGAATTAAGGCCACAACTGTTTCTTAAAATACAACTTTCAGTTCTTTGTATCAAGAAACAACAGGTGAAGTATTCAACCTTGGATTCCTAATCTATTAACATTTGCACACCAGGCTGCTATTAAAGTTAGGGGACCAAACCTAAGCAGAACATTTAATAACCCCTGAATCATTAGTATCATCATGCAGCCTCCCAGTGGACCTATAAATTATGGCTATGCTGGGTTATAAACCTAGTCTAGCCCTAAAATATGATTAATACCTAATTATTTCTAAGTCCCCACATGCTATGCAACATAACTTAGATGGGCAGACTTTGGGGGATATTATTGTAATAATAGTTTAAGATTTAGAAACATGACTTGGAATGGTCATCTATTTCTTTAAAATTTGTAATTTCACGTTATTAGTCTCCACAAAGGTATGAAAGCAAACCAAATTTTGAGGCTGCTATGCCTGTTTTGTCCTGGCTTTATAAATCTGATTTTATGCTTCCATAGAATCTGGATAGATAGGCAGACAGACGGATAGATATAAATACATAGAAATCAACACTACTCAGTAGTCCAGAAAAAGAAATATGATAATTCAACATTGTTTAGATGGCCATATTCTGCTCAACCATAAACCTTTCTTAGAACAACATCGGCTTAGAATTAC
>JANHZT010007209.1:0-11679 GCA_032468215.1 Stegonotus admiraltiensis | reverse complement strand
GTTGAAGCTGAAGTAGTCATTGACAGGTAGGATGTTGTAGCAGACAATTTTGTGTACTATGCTTAGGTCAGACCATAAGCGGCATAGTTTAAGGTTGTCCAAGCCCAAAATTTCAACCCTGAGCTCTGGGGCTTAGATCATTTATGAGTACTCCTAGGTCCTTGACAGAGCAAGGGTCATCTATGAGGTCGTATCCACCCAGCTTGTATTTGGTGTTCTGATTTTTTTTTGCCAATGTGTAAGACAGAGCATTTGTTAGTTGAGATTTGGAGTTGTTAATTGTTCAACCATTCTGATACATAGTCAAGGTCGCTTTGTAGAGCAGCAGTAAAGGTTTTCTACTAAACAAAAATTGTCTTTTTTCAACCAACATATACATCTCTGTTAATAGGATAAACTTTCATAAGCTTATCAACATAAACTTAGATACAACAACTTTTTCCAACAGGCTGGTGATCTGAGATCAAATTAATGGAATATTAACTTTAGGAAGAAGTATCTAGTAATTGGTTTGTTTTAAAGGTTTTATTTCTTATTATGGCTAAGCCGAATTTCTCTATGCTGGAGAAAATTGTTCTATGAAAGTTTATGTTAGATAGCAAAATGATCTGCTTCAGGAACTACAGCTGAATATTAGTCAAGCATTTGTAGTTTCAGGGTTAGGCATCAAAGTATTCCCCTCTTCTCCAACCAGTATCATCAATGGGAAGGAACTGTAGACATTGTTTAATGATATCTCCCTTTTCCTCCTTTTGTTCACAGTATCTGGGGATCCCATTCTTGCCTATTTTTAGCAATATTGCTTTAATTAATGAATTATAGGGGGCTATGTTAAAGTATGCCAGTAAATCTGAGAAAAAGCATATTTAAAAAAATAATAATAATACATTACTTAACATTAACATGCATGTTATTTGAGATCCTGTTTTTTTAATTCTTTTCATACTTGCATTGTGATGTTTCACTTCCTGAAGAGGCACACAGTGGTTAGTGAAACCACTTACAAACATCATAAAAGATTTCATTTGTTTTGAGGTACAGTTAGGATAACTTATATTCTTGAAACAATAGAGCCTTCTGTTATGAGAAAAAATAATCTCCTCAATCCCTTTGTGGACTAAATGAAGTTTTTTTCTTCCTTTGGCACCATATCAAGGTGCTAAAGGACTTATCAGAGTAGAGATTTATTTTTACAGAGATTTCTTTTCATAGACTTTTCATAGAATGAAATGTAAAACCTGAGAACAGCAGATATTCAGGAGATGTTTTTTTGGATTCTCCTTTATTGATACATACATTCTGAGGGAATGTATGTCTATATCTATGTCTAAGACCAAAATAACCTTATTTTGCTTAACTTTAAAATGCTAGTCCTCTGAGCTCTGTAGCTTAAACTTAGGAAATATACTTTATGAGAGAGCAGTGCACATTTTGAAGGATCAGACTAAGCAAAACATTATTTTAGAATACTTCTATGCCACCCTCACTGCCATTTTCAAACCCTTCTTGCAACTGCATATGGTTGGCCACTGCTAGCACTTGTAAGACTAACCAATGTTTCCTCCAACTACCTTCTTCTTAACCTTGTTTTTGTTTCATAGTTAGTAACTACCAAATGGAGGAATATTTTTTCAGAAATTGTAAAACCTTTCATCAAGGAACTCAGAATTGGTTCATAAGTAGTTAAATCTGTAATACAAAAAGTATTACGATACAAAACCTGGTGCCCTCAATGTGTGTGGGATTCCAATTCATAGAATTCCTAGTGAATATGATCTGTTTTTCTCATTTCTGAATAAATTTCAATAGTTTTACAGTGTGCAATTTCTGTATTTATTCTCTGTATCCTGGTTGTTTGTGATTTCCCTAATGAGTTGGCTCTACCTTCCATAGTTTTTCCAGAAAACATAAATGAATAAAAAAGGGCATATTTTATATTTTCCACTGTGTAAAATTAAACTTAATTAAGATATAATTCATTGTAATTTTCTCCTTCAAGCTTTTAGCAGTGGGAAAGGTCCATGGGTTCTTTTCAATACATATGAAACATTTCTACAAATGCTGGCATATAAAAAAATATTTGTAACTTTTCCCTTTAGTGCCATTAGTCTTTCTTCCAACCCATTTAAAAAAGATCTTCATAAATTATTGTTGATGTCCTACCCATGCTTGACGTCAAAAGTCCTCATATATGACATAGTCCAATGCTGGCAATAACAAATACATTATTCATATACGCATTTAGATTGTCCTCTACAAAGCTGTTAAGAAGCAAAATGCATGCATCTGGATAGAAAGAAAAGTTCATATTTCATGCCTATTAGTCAATAAATAGATAATTTTAAAAAACCCAAAACTTTTACCTTCAAGTTTCTATGCTTACAATACTTATTAGTTATAAAATAATAGCAAAGAAAAGCAGTGTCTTTATAACACCTTTAAAGAATATTTATATTGTCACAAGGTGCTGTTTGACAAAGGGCAGGGCAGTCTCTGATCTCACAAATTCCCTTATTAATTTACAGTTCCAGTTAGAGCCATGCATTACTATTTTGTCATGGTTGTTTAGTCTACTGACTAAACCACTGAACAGTAACAAGTGCTGGTACCTCTCATAGTCTGCTATTTTTGAAAAACCTTTCAAGGCATTTGTTGGTAAATTGCCTGAGGACATTTTAATGGCTCCCCATGAAAGTATGTATCACAATACCTCAGAGTATTTTTTTTTCTTTACTTTAAACATCTGTGAGTTTTGCTAGTGAGGAACAATGCTGGTTAGACTAATTTTTTTTTGCAAAGTATTTTTTATTTTTTCCAACATAACACATAAAAGATATCTTTTTCGAGAGCGAAGTCTCGATCCGGTCATAGATAGGTACAATCACTTACATTTAAAAAAAAACCTCCATTCACAATTTCACATTATATCTTTTAAAATTAATAATCAAAACATAGAGAAATTCTTAGTCATAAATTCTAATACTTTGATCAGAACCATTCTAGTATATCACCATCAATTTAATTTCCTTAATTCATTGTTATACTCATTTGTAAGTTCAATTATTTCTGATTCTTTCCCAAGATATCTTCATTACACCTTTTAACATCAATATTAAAACATTAAAAAAAAGAAAATATTCTAACCTTAGTCTAATTATTTACCTCACAGTTTCTCACCACACATCTTAATTTCAACTTAACTACAGTTCTATTTTTTATTTCAATTTATAAATCAAAATTCAAACCATATTTCTTAATCTCTTGACCCCTCCATCAGGTCTTTAAACCATAAAGCTTTATCAATTTACCTTTAATTTTACATATTTCATATTACTCAAATTTATCTCAAAATCCATATCCTCCTCCATATCTCCTCCTATTGTTGGCTGATTTCCAGCATATTATTTTTTGGCTGATTAACAGCATATTCTCCTTCATACCTCCGGTTTTTGTTTGGCTGATTTCCAGCATGCTTTATTTTGGCTGATTTCCAGCATAGTCACCTCCATACCTCCACCTGTTATTGAGTGATTTGCTGGTTAGACTAATGTTGTGTGACATAAAAACCCAAAATAAATCTTAGTTTTGGTTGTTTCCTCAAATGGAAGTGCATCATTTTAAAGGAATTTCCTTCAAATGTAGAATTTTATTTAAGTGAAGATGTCTATGGAGATTCTCAGTCATCCAGGTCATGGTTGCCGTAATGATGCTTTTTCAAGAGGAAGTGGACTCTCTTTGTTTTTCCTTGAAGACATTGGTTTCTCATCCAGGACCCTTCTTCAGTTGTATGAGAAGTGAAACATCTTAAGGAAAAACAAAGGAAGTTCAGTTGCCTCTTGAAAAAGCACTTTTGGGACATTTAAGTGAAGACCTTGAAACTTTCATTCTTGTAGTACATTCTGTTGAAGGGGGTGAACTATGGATCATAGGAAATTCTGACTGGACCACAAATGCACAAACTTTTGATAAAAGGTGTTCTGGCTTGTTTCTAATGTTTACCAAAAGACAGGTACCTATGGGAAAGGTACCTATCAAAAAGCAAGAGATTGTGATATCCAAATGTCAGTCCCCAGCAAGCAATATGCGTTGAAATCATCCTCTAAAATAGTTGCATGCCTGGGAAAAGTAATAATTCATACATCAGAATGGAAAGAAAGGTAGCATACAGGATTAATATCTGTTGATAACTTTCTCCTTTATCAACTGCCTAATTCTTTTATAAAGCTAATTGCATTAGAAGAATGCAGAGAAAGTAATTCTTACTAATGATGTTGTACAACAGTCTATACCATTGTACCACTCCACAATAGTTGACTTGAGATAGGTTGTATTATAGACTTCTTAGTTAAATTATTGAAGCGTTCCCAACCTTATGTGATATTATATGGAACATCTAGTAAGAATGCATACTTGGGGGAAACTGTTTAATATGTCCCATTTGCTGGGGTTTCCTGCATGATTCATTATATGCAATATTGTGATATGAGTGAGAGTTTTTATTCATCTTGGAACATTTGATGAATGTTTGAGTTTATCAAATGAACTCAAATATCAACATTTGAATTGATATTTTTCAAATTTTTGTTTCAAACCGTAGTCAATTTCAACTATTGTGGGGAAGGCAAGTTTCTTGTTCATTTAACACCTAATTCAGTGCACATTAAAATTTCCTTAAGAAATCAAATCATTTAAATAATTTTAGCTCATAAGGTACTACTGCAATTTTGTAAGCATTATTGCTGATTTCTTCTGCTTCTTAAATGTACATTTTATCAAATCATTCCTTTTGTAACTCTGAAGTCTTTTGCTGTTCTTAAATGATCAAATGCATGGCAAAATATAGTTTGAACATTTTCTTACTGAGACACTATATGATTTAAGAAAGTTTATTCTCTTTCAATCTGTCTTTCAGCATCTTTAAATCTCTGATAGTGCCATGCATACAAGTTTACACATTAAGGTCATTTGACTCATTGAAGCTAGTTGGGAATGTATTTCATCAAAACATTTCATTGGCCTATATTATGGCGTTTTTAACAGACCATCTATAAGCACATTTTTTTTAAAATACACTGAAGTTGAAAGGAGGTGTATAATTTAAAGAGTAATCCTAGAAGATTCTTCACTGATGCAAACCTGGCTTTGCAGTCTGTATAGCAGACATGCATACCAGCAATCTGAGTGCTGGCACAGGACAACTTGTCTCACCTTTGATTCTTCAGAAGAATTTCTTTAATCTTAACTGTCTGTAGCATTCATACGTCAACACCATGTATTTATATGGACTGTAATGTTAATATTTCAGGGTTTATATGTTTCCCACTTTCCAATTCTATTTTAAAGTATACATGTTCTATAGTTGCACTTGTAGCATGCCATCCAAAATATTCCCCAAGTGGTAAGTTCTGGCCTTATAATTAGCATGTGAAGCTGCATGAGGATACATGTGCCTAAGATTAACCACCTTTCTATATCTTCTCTATTCTCTATTCTTACTAATAAATTGTAGTAATGTTAGAATAGACAGCAGAGATCAGTGAAGAACACTGATATTTCAAAGTAAGAAGAGTAAATGGTAAAAATCATACATTAAACGAACAAATGAAAGACAAATAGACACACTTGTGTTTTTGTGTGTGTAATTTAGAATAGAATTCTCCAAGTTGGTGGTGCTTTTCAATGTCTAATCTGGCTTGGGTAAAAAATCTCTTTTAAATAGAAGTTACCTTTTGTCTACAAGCAGGCATGTCTTTAAAACGCATGATAATATCACTTCACAATGATGGCAAGTACTAAATTCATAACAGCATGAACCCCATTAGGGAAACCTGATTCTATTTTAGATAACAACTACACTGAATATTATAAAAATAAAACTCAATTATTTCTCTTATTTCTCTTATAAAAATGGATGGTTTACTCCAGTTTAATGATCTTGAGATACATGGCACAAAACAACTATAACTGGGGATTAAATCTACCTGTAACTGAACAAAATCTTATAACTCTCTATGATTTAAGTGGAACATTTACTTTTGGTCATTGTATTCCCCTGACAAATGAAACTCCAGATTTCATTTTTTCCCCTTTATCTCTGCTACTTACATATTTACTGGCAGAAAATAAGCTTTTTCATTGTTTTCAAATATTTCAGATTATTTTTTAAGTAAGAAAAACACCCAACAAATAGATTTTAAAGGACTCTACCACTTTTCTAAAAAATCCAGATTTATCTATTACAACTGTTGAGAAAGCGGGTATATCCTAATTAAAACCATCCGTCCTAACTGTTATGAATGAGACCTGTAAATTACAAAAATCAATCAGTTTGAAGTTTTCAAGAGGAATTGGATTCAAGTCCCAAAATTCCCAGCCAGCATGAATTAGAAGGCACATTTGGAGGGCATCAGCTATCACATACCTCTCTTTATGCATAATCGTGCTTGTGACCAAACAACTAATTAGACTGTTTGGAATCTAATACTTTAAAGTTGTATGGACAGCAGTGCATAAAATTTAGGGCAGCATGATTTCCTGTTGGTTTTAGAACAAAAGGGGAGCATGGCAAAGGAGATGTGTGGGAATGAGGCCTAAATATTAATGTGCCGTGCCTATTCCAACAAAAGTCAAATCTGTTCACAGCAGGAGTCTAAATCTCAAATCACCATGAATGGCATACAAGGACAGTGTTATTAACCCAAATGTTACAACAGTGAAATATTGATACCAAATGAAAATGAAGAACATCAGAGCATGTAATTAAACATAAATAAATTTATTAAATTTGGAGTTGCTTTTAAATTGGGGTTGCTTTTCCCACTATCTTATACATCCACAGATAACTATAGACTGTATCATGACAAACTGTAAAAATGTATCATGACAACAAAGGCTTTGCCCTTTTGTATTTGTTAAAGTGACCAACTTTTTTACAATGAAGAGGAGGACACATTTATATTTGTATCTCTTATTCCAATATGTAAGGGTCAGAAGCTTCTGTAAGAGGGTATCAAAGAGAGGCGAGTATTAGAAGAAAGAAGTGCTCTTTTTTTATCATCTACATGAGGCTGCTGGGCGAACTCATCCATCATCATGCTGATGATACCCAATTGTATATCTCTATTCTGGTCAAATTAATAAATGCATTGAATGTCTTATCCTGGTGCCTCAATAGGGAACAACAGACATGAGTTAAACTTTGACAAGATTATGGTAAATTTTCCAGGAACATGCCATCTTTGGTGCTGAATGGTATTTCACTATCCCAGACAGACCCAGTGTATAATCTGGAGATCTTCCTAGACTCCTGCTCAATGAGTAGGTGGCAATCATGGCTAGGAGAACCTCTACACATTTTATTTTATGTGCCAGTTGTGCCCATTCCTGGATTGGCAGACTGTTTACAGTCACCTCCAGATTGGATTACTGCAATGAGCTCTGTGTGGGATTGACCTTGAAGAATATCCAGAAGCTTTAGCTGGCATAGAAAGGAGCAGCATGAACAGTTATGTGCACTCCTATATAACACATGTTGCACTTCTGCTCTATGAGCTTCATTGGTTGCCAGTTTGCTTCTGGGTCCAATTCAAGGTGGTGGTTTTAACCTTAAAGCCCTTCATAGGAGCCATAGTGGTGTAGTGGTTAGAGTGCAGTACTGCAGACAACTTCTGACTGTCTGCTGCCAGACTGGCAGTTCGAATCTCACCAGGCTCAAGGTTGACTCAGCCTTCCATCCTTCTGAGGTTGGTAAAATGAGGACCCAGATTGTTGGGGGCAATATGCTGACTCTGTAAACCGCTTAGAGAGGGTTGAAAAGCACTGTGAAGTGGTATATAAGCTATTGCTATTACTGTAGCATGGGACCAGGCTATCCAAGGTACTACCTCTGCTTACATCAACCTGACACATTAGCTCTCACAGAGAAATCCTGTTGTTGGCTTCATTGACTAGGGATCTGCATTTGCTGGATCCCAGAAACATGCCTTCTCTGCTGTGGTGTCTGCCTCACGGAATATCCTTTCCCCTGAAATTAAACTGGCCCCATCCCTCTTGATATTCCAAAAGGTCACCAGACCAGGCCTTGGGCTCCAATAGAATCAGAGATGTCTATGTGGCTCCACATTTGAGGGAGGCATTTTTTCCCCTTCATCTATGGCTTGTATTTTTGGTTTTTAGGATATTTATTAGTGTGGTTTTTATATTTGAAATTGATGTTTTTATATTTTGTTTTATCACTTGTGCACTGCCCAGAGTCACATCTATATACATTTGATTTATGTATTTATATATTTACTTTATTAATCTATGAAAGAGCTGAGCTTGTATCCTAATAGCACAGTTTCACTTTTGTTATTTTGAGAAGTCTCTCATCTTATGGATCAAGTTATTTACTTTTCCTTATTACTGAATTATTAAACTGGCTGCAATGATTTTGAATAAATATTAGCTTTTATTGAAATCATTGGATTTTGTCATGACTAATATTTTCCATTGTGTTCAATGGGTTGCAAGGACAATTAGTTATTATTATGGACCCATAACAAAATTCCTAAAACTTTTAAAATTTAAACTCAGGGGCTGTCACAAAGATGAGGGCAGGAAAGAAGCAATGGGTAGAAACTAATCAAGGAGAGAAGCAACTTAGAACTAGGGAGGAATTTCCTGACAGAACAATTAATCAGTGGAACAACTTGCCTCCAGAAGTTGTGAATGCTTCAACACTGGAAGTTTTTAAAAAGATTTTGGATAACCATTTGTCTGAAGTGGTGCAGGGTTTCCTGTCTAAGCAGGGGGTTGAACTAGAAGACCTCCGAGGTCCCTTCCAACTCTTATTATATTATATTATATTATATTATATTATATTATATTATATTATATTATATTATACATTAGTAGTCTACTACATATCTCTGCTTAGGTGAGATAATGGTACTTTTTACTTGATGTGTGTGACAAAGGGATAAGCATATAGGAAAGTCATTGTATAACTGTAAGATAGGGTTACTCTGAAGTGACTGTGATTGTCATCAGTGCTGTTAACATAGGACTAGATCTAATTTGCTAAATGTTAATGTTATACATTCTATTCACAGCATGCTTTCTATCTACTTTTGATTGCCTATTTGTCTAATGCAAGAATATAAGGAATTAAGGATATAGAAGCACAAAATGATATAGCTATCTTTAGTAAGGTGGGTAACTTGAAATGGCTGAGCTAATACAAACGTACTTTCAAATAAACAGTTATTTAAAGTTACAACTCCTAAAATATCGTAGGGAGATATTTATGGAAACAAGATTCAAGCAACTTGACACAATGGTCAGATATGGGAGATTCCATTCTATACCCTACAATGGATATCTCTGCATTTGCAGAGGGTAAGAGGTAGAAGACCTGGCTCACATCCTATTTGATTGTTGCTTGTATAAGAGGGTGATAGACAGGTACCTTGGTCGATATACTAAATGAATGACCCATTGGGATCCCATATCAAAACAACTTACAGTACCTTATGTGTGGCCAGAATCTGAAAATAACATTTAACACAGCACAGTACTTAAGCAAAATGGTGTGATTAAGATCAGCATATGTGGGATTGATCAGGGTAGATTGTAGGGGTGACACTGAAATATAATTTTATCATATTTTATTTATCTATATATTAAATTATTGTATTTTATTCCAATTTCATCTTAAATTGTGTTTTATCTAATTCCATTTTAAATCATTTTTATCAGATTTTACCAGTAGTAATAATTTGTGTCTGGAACTCTGCAAGAATATAATGTAAATATAATCAGAAAAATTGATGCTGTAGGGCGGGCTACTATATTAAATATAGTATATTTAACACTATATAATAAAACAATAATACCATATTAAATTATTTAATACTATATTAAAATATTTAATACTATACACACACACACACACACACATCATTTGTAGGACAAGGAAAATGGGTCACATGGGACTTCTACCACTGTTATCTCTGCCACTACAGTGGCTTTTAAACCATTGACTTAAAACTTCAATTTCTGCTTTTCCTAGTTTTACAGAAAAATTCTGTTTGAACAGAAGAAACAGAAAATGAGAAGCAACTTATCAGTCCCATGACAGAATGGAAATTGTGAATTCATACAGAGTCATTTAGAAGGTTTCTCAAACTTTTTAAAAAAAGTGAATGGGTGTAAAAATCAATTCCAAGCCTTTTTTTAAAGTAGATGTTGCATGAAGGGCTGAATTTGATTTTGCAAAATCTTAGAAGGTAATATTTTCTCCATATGTGCACAAGTAACTGCAAGCCAGCCAAACAGTGCTTTAAAAGGCAAGCTGCTTTGTCAGAATCTGAAATGCATTTCTCAGACTGGATCAACTGCATGGTTACAATTCCTGGCTAAGAAAATAAAACTGAAAAATAGATCCAATCCAGGAAAAAAAGGTCATGGAAAAATACTTAAGAGCCATCACTGGTAAACACAGCGTAATGAGATGTTTTGACCAATCAGCTATGAAAGGCAGTATCAATGAATAAGGTAAAGGTTCCCCTCACACATATGTGCTAGTCATTCCCAACTCTAGGGGGCGGTGCTCATCTCCGTTTCAAAGCCGAAGAGCCAACACTGTCCAAAGACGTCTCCATGGTTATGTGGCCAGCATAACTAAATGCCAAAGGTGCATGGTTACCTTCCCACCAAAGGTGGGCCCTATTTTTCTACTTGCATTTTTAATGTGCTTTCAAACTGCTAGGTTGGCAGAAGCTGGTACAAGTAACGGGAACTCACCCTGTTACGAGGCACTAGGGATTAAAACCACTGAACTGCTGACCTTTTGATCAACAAGCTCAGCGTCTTAGCCACTGAGTCACCGCGTCCCTTGTATCAATGAATACCATTCCTTTATCCGATGCATTTTTACATGGTGGCTTGAATACATGTGTAGAAATGTTTGAAATAAAATAAGTTTGTCTAAACTGATGGAAAGACTTAATGAGATATATTTTCCTACCGTCCATACTCCTCCACTTTCATCAAAGGACAGTTTTAGAGTTGGAGCAGAACAGAAATGGCCCTTTTTCTTTAGACAGATTATTAGTCTCCCTTATAGACCATGATTACAATTTATAATTATGTGTTTCTCCAATTTTTTATGTACTTAAAATAAAACTGTCTTAAAAGAAATATTACTGACACATCATTCACAGACTGAAAATAAATTTTGCATTCCTGGCCTTTGTAAATACAGCTTTTAAAAGAGACAGACAGGCAATAAGAAACATTTACTGCACATTTCACAAATAATGTACTGCGTTTTCCCAGCATATGCTTTCTCTTTTTTACTTGTTTTTTTTCAATCTATATACTGCATATTATGTAAAATTTACTTATATGTGCAGAAAAGGAATAATTTAATAATTTCTTCTTTCCCTTCTTTCTTGTAATTTCTTTTCTCTGAAAATACATAGTCAATGAAATAATAATAAAATATTTGTGAAACTTTCAATTTTCTTTTAACCAGAACTTTCCTTTAAAATGAATGTTGGTTCTTTCTTTAAGTATAATATGAACTCTCAGAGGCTTAAATTCTTGACTTCGTTTCAGTGGTGGGATTCAGCCAGTTCGCGCCACTTCGGGAGAACTGGTTGTTAACTTTCTGAGCAGTTTGGCAAACTGGTTGTT
>JANHZT010007208.1:335716-355035 GCA_032468215.1 Stegonotus admiraltiensis | reverse complement strand
AGCAACCAAGATGATTAGGGGACTGGAGGCTAAAACATACGATGAACGGTTGCAGGAACTGGGCATGGCTAGTCTAGGGAAGAGAAGGACCAGGGGAGACATGATAACAGTGTTCCAATATTTGAGGGGCTGCCACAGAGAGGAGGGGCCAGGCTATTTTCCAAAGCACCTGAAGGCCAGACAAAGAATAATGGATGGAAACTGAACAAGGAGAAATTCAACCTGGAAATAAGGAGAAATTTTCTGACAGAGCAATCAACCAATGGAATAGCTTGCCTTCAGAAGTTGTGGGAGCTCCGTCACTGGAAGCTTTCAAGAGACTGGACTGCCATCTGTCAGAAATGGTGTAGGTAGGATCTCCTGCTTGGGTGGGAGGGTTGGACTAGATGACCTACAAGATCCCTTCCAACTCTGTTAATGGTTGTAAGTAAAGGACTACTTCTACTGAGCAACTGTAGCTCACACTAGTTTCCTACAAAAATGAACCTCTAGAATTTCTGTTAAATGCTTTCATGGAGGGAATTTCCAATGGGAGAGCAAGCTCCCATTGGACCACTCTAGTCTTTCCTAAGGGGAGAGCACATACTAGCTTGATCCTCCCTGAAGGGAGACAAAGGTGCTTTTTCAAAAAGACAACTGGACTTTCTTTTTCCTTGAAAGTGTTTGGCTTCTCATCCAAGAAGCTGCTTCAATTCTGATGACATCAGAGCTGTTTCAATTCTGAAGACATCAGAACTGAAGAAGCTTCTTGGGTGAGAAACGAGACATCTTCAAAGAAAAACCAACTCCAGTTGCCTTTTGAAAAAGCACCTTTGTGAGACACCCATGACCTGGATGACTGAGAATCTCTATAGACACTAATGGGAGACACATACCATAGTAGCTTTTCATTAGTCCACTTTCTCGGTGGCAGACTTCTAAAAATACAGCTAAGTGATTTATTGTAACAAACCCAAGACTTGGAGCACTGAAAGAATAATCTATTTTGGGTTGGAATCCCTCACCTCCTTTATGGTCAGGTACATATGATCTCATTGCACAAGCTGATGCTTTTTATGCGTCTCCTCTAGGTCCACTTTCTCAAATGACCCGAGGTGAAGGCAAGTACACAAAAGCTTATACTATATTATAGCAAGGAGCCCTAGCCTCTTTCTCTCCCACGTGCTGGACTTCCTCCCAGAATCCCCAGCCAGCAGCATGGTCTTTGGAATGTTGCCCGGGGAGTTCCGGGAACGTAATTCCAGCTCCTCTGGAGATCTCTCGAGGCTACTGTATCTACGCCTACCATAAAGGGACTAAGTCTTCGGAGGCGGAGGGGGACGACAAGACTTGCTCGCGTTGCCTCTAGCGCAGCCTTTCATTACCTAAGATAAGTTCCCTCGCCCGCCCCATCCCGCGAAACAGGCTTGTTGAAAAGAGCTCGGCCCACCGTGCGGAAGAAGCTCAGCAGCCGGCATTTGGCGGCTCCCTCGATTGGCTCCGGCGCTTCGAGCCGGCAGCTCCGACTAGGAGGGGTTGGATTTGCAAAGGCGGGCGAGGCCTCTTGTCAGCGCCGGAGGAGTGAAGGGGCGGGGGATGGGAAGCTCCGCCAGCGGGAGAAGTAGAGCAGCTTTAGCCGAGACTGGGAGCAGGTACTTGGGGCTTCGGGGGGTGGGGGTGGCCGGAAGAGAAACCTGGATGAAAGGGGTGGGGGAGCGGGGAGGTGAACTGAGCTTCCAAGAGGTTTGCAGAGAGCTGCCCTGTAGAAAAAAGGAAAAGCCCGGATTTATTCCCCCTTCCCTGGCTTCGGTCCCCGCCGCCGGTTTTTCTACCCTGCCTATAGAAAGCGGAACGAGAAGAGGAGAGGGCGCAAAAGGAGATCGAAGGAGGGTAGCAAAAGTTTCCAGCGTGCGAAACTACCGGACCCCCTTTTGTGGCTGAGTAAAGAACGCGTCCCCCACCCCACCCCCGCGCCCCTGCACGCCACCGAATTCGCGCGCAATGGACAAAGCGAAGCCTTGGAGGCGAGGAAGAGAGAGGATGCTTGGCTTCGGGCAGGATCGGGATGAAGAGGGAGGGGTTAAGGAAGAGAAGGAACCAGATGGGTGATGGTCCTCTGTTCCTCACTTCTGGAGGAACACAATGGGACGACTGTGAGGTTCCCTAGGATCTCTTTGCTGATTTGCTTGAAAACCTTGGCCACAGTCTCAGCTCCAAGAAGCTGATCGTTCCGTGCATTTCATGGTGCACTGTTGTACTTTCTCTTACCGGGAAATTCAGTTACTTCCTCGTTTTTCTTGCATCCCTCTGCCTGTTATTTAAAAAAAAAGTTATGTAACTTTAGTACGTAGTCTGCAAGTGGTTTTTTTTTTAAGAGAGTAGTCACTCAATTTATAAAATTAGCATTTTGTTTTTAATTTTCTTGGATCAGCCTGCCAAGCAGCAGGACTTCAGGCCAAGGTATGTACATGGGAACCTGTTGACAACACTTGCACAATGCATCCTGCCAGAATTGCGGTGGACGAGCTAAGTTGAACGTCCTACTGCAAGTTGAGACTTGTGTCTTGGATATCAGCCTAGCATTCAACTGGCCTGGCATCTACCACAGGAATGGAGAGGGTTGTTCATCTGGGTATAACACTTTTTGGATGGGGAGGGCATGAAGGTGGGAGGAGTTTTACCTAACCATCCTTTTTCTTCTCAGGAAACAATACTACCAACATGAGTCGCCACCTACCACTCACCGAGCTGTCTGAAGCTGACATCTGTGGGATGCTCCGGGAAGAGCTCTGCCAGGGGAATGACTTCCTCAAATTGGATACCCACATCTTCATCATCTTTGGAGCTTCGGTGAGTTTCTTTCTTTGGGCTGAGCAGAATTTCATGGAGCATATCTGTTGTATTATAAATCCAAGAAGTTTAAGTTTACTAAACTTAAGTCTACTACTAAGTTTAGCTATAGTTTAGCGACATAGGCATTTTTCTGCTAACTCAATCCTGCCATGTGGGTGCCAGAAATATAAGTAATTCTCTCCACTTTGTAGGGGAAAAGTGAGGATTTGTCACACAGATTCTGCTTTAATGACAGTTTTGTAACTGTTGGTACATGTAATTCTATCCCCTGCTACAAAAGGACTGCACTGGAAAGAACAATTCCTTTTAATTTGTCCATTCTGTATTTCCAAAATTATACTCCTCTAATGTATTGATCCTTCTTTATCCTGCTTGTACACTCCTGGTCTCAGTTCTAGCATCTAGAAATGGAAGGGGATGTGCGTGATGCAGACTTTGTGCTTGCTGACTTAAACGGCCTCAAATTAGTCATAGGTAAAACTGCTCATTAGTACATATCATCTTGCCTTTCTGCCATTTACAAGGATATTTGTTAAGACAGCGTGGTTGTATAACTCAGCACATATGAAGTGTGGTCAACAGCCCTTGTTGGAAGGGTGGGGGAAATGTTGAGTATGTTTAAGGGCCAGGTAATTAATCCAAACATGCTTTGGGTTTGATGAGATGCTGTAAAGATCAGCCCAATCTTCCTCTAAAGGTGAATGTGCTTCTCAGTCTTTTAATTATAAATACAAAATGTTCTGTACTTATAGTGCACAGGCATGTTCCAGCAGGTGGCGATCTTTTCTCTTTTTCTTCTGTTTCCTTATTTTTTGGAAAAGCAACGCAAAAAGAAAAAAAAGGAAAAGGGAACAGAATATACACCTTACAAAAAATAAAATTTATACTAGACCAAAGGTTGAAATGAAACATAATAATTTCAAAAAGACAAACCCAGAAAAAAGTGTTTTAAGAGCCCCTCCCTCATCTTTCTCACCCTTTTCCCTCAAATACTAATTGGTATTAAACTATAGTTTGGATACCTGCAATTGTGGCTCATTTCTACAGTATTATATTGTTTTAATTACTTTTAATCACTTTTCCTCTTTATTCAAAATCCATATTCTAAGTGTCTTACTTACTTACTTAGTATTACTGGCTGTGTAATACTATTCAGGAGCAATTTCAATAAGAATAACTATTACTCTCATGAAGTGAAATTCTTAAGAATGTACTGTGAGTCTTTTCATATATTTTTCATACTTTGCAGTTGACATTTTATTTATTTATATGTTAGCCAAGGCTAGATTATTCTTCTCAATGAGAAACTAAAACGAAACATGATTAAAGACAATAAAATAAGAGTAGTAATTAGAGTTTAGAGATGCTACGAGGATATTGATAGAAAATACACCAAAATTTAAACTGTTAAGAATGCTGTAGGACACATTTAATGTAAACTAATGAGGGGAGGAGAGAAACATATAATAATCCTGCCATAAACCTTGGAGAGCCTCTTCAATTTTGTAAATATAAGATGAAGTTGCTCATGCAAAAGAAAAATTTGTTGCGCATGTTCAGAATTTAAGTATTATGTTACAATCCCCAAACTGGCTCTTTATTGCACTACAATTCCCATCTTGCCCAGCCATGTTGGTGTGACGATTACAGCTGTAATTCAACAAATATAGTAAGTTCCAGATTTGGGGCTAGAGTTAAAATCATGCTACTTTAATGGAGAAGATAATCACAATAGAAAAGAATGAGGGATGGAGCTATTAAGTAAAGCCAACAGTATCCTGAAGATAACTTTGTGTAAGCCTTGTGTATGCACTTACATCACTGTTGAAGGTGAGTGTGACTGGGCTTTATTCTGTCCCTAGGCACTTTAGTTATCCAATTGGACCTCTGTATAATGTACAAACTTTGCTAGCTGTGGTAGAAAAAAGAAACCTATCAAACAAAATGGAGACTGCATCCATTAGTTCTACCCAACCCCCACCTTTTAGATATGACTGGGGTCAAACACAAATTCCATTCTTTGCCTAATCCCATCAGACCCAAATTGACTCTTTCTGCCCCAGACAAAGCCCCTGCAATCCCATCAAACCAAAGAATAGAAGCCTCACCAGTGCAGCTCAAAAAATCCCTTACAAAAGAATTGCAATCTTTCATTCTCCATCAGCTGATGACCTCAACAGGCCATCACGTTTAACAATGGACTTCCTCAGCTCTGCTGCCTCCTGAGAGGCCCATTTTGCCTAACAATACAATAACCCCAGGTATACTGACAAGGATCTGCCTAGCTTCCTCAAACTGACCAGCCAATGAAATCCTTAGGATTCACTGCCTTCTAGCCCTTAATGTCTATAAAAAACTTTGCTTTTCCATTGATCGGGGTCCCTCTTTCTTGTACAGTAGACACCCAATGATCATGGCAATCAACATGATTCTTCTGAGTGTTACACAGCATTCCACAAGAGTGGCTCTTCCTGAAATTCTTCCCTGCCAAATACTGCCTGTGTTTAATATAATTTGAATTGCATCTGATGAACCTTATGGTTTGGTAACCTGCACAATATGTCTAAAATGGTCCTGTGCTTTCTTCGAACTTTATAATGGCATGGGTGTGGCTATGTGGTTCTATAACCTTGTTTTTTAAATAATTATTGAAGCTTAAAATACAAAGATTAAAAAAAGGTATGCGATTGAAATAAAATATCAAAGAAAAAATTAGGAAGTGCAAAAAGGAAAAAGGACAAAAGAGAAAAAAATCTATAAAAGGGGGGAACAAAAGAAATGACTTCTCCCTTCATTACAAATTTTTAATCTTGTAATGGGGAAGCTTGAGAATTGCAAGATTGCACCGGATTGGATGGGTGAAAGGAATGACCACTGAGTAGTGAACTAAGCGGAAAGAGAAACTCTAGTCCATGCTGAGTCATGAGGAAATTAAAGTGTGCCACTCTCCTTAAGTCAAAGAAGGAAGTTTGTCTTCTGGGCAACTTCATCTGTTTCTTTCTAATGCACTTCTGTTTCTGATTTGGTGCAGTAGGGTGTAGCTGGAAGTACAGGCCCTACTACCATTTGTTCCTGGACATCTATGTATTTACCAATAGCTATACCGAGTGGCTATGAAGTTCGAAGGTCACACTTCAGAATGTGTGGGAAGGCATACAAAGCACTATTTTTTGAGTGGTAAAAGCGTCTGTTGTTCATCAAGCTTGTGCGGTTGCTGTGGAATCTGCTCTTGGCTGTTTTCATGTGCAAATTGCATGCACAGCCACTTTTGCAGCCACTTTAACCATTCAAAAGAAGAGGCTTTATGCCTGTATTGCAAAGTAGTTTTTAAAAAAATATTTAGTATAGCCTGAAGAGCCACTGTGCACATGTCAGCCTTGCCAGGTAGACCAAACAATAAACAAATGAGCTAAATTCTACTTTATTGTAAAGCTACATGAATGGAATCTTGCAGTCTGATAGTACAAATCTCCTGTTTTCTCTTTTGCAACCTGTTAAGTTAGGGAGGATCTTTCCTGAGTTTCTTTCTTTGCTTCCACCTTTTATCTGATTGTTCCCTAGACAGCATCTCTTTCCCCTGTCTCTCAAGGTCATTCCCACATTCCATCACATCACATAAATCTATTTTATGTCAGCTCCTATCAGACGTTAAGACCAGCTGGAGATTAATGTCTGTTCAAGCATCCATGTTTGAGTGAAGGCACACTGTCTGTGAGGCTCAGTCCCTGAACAGAGAATCACCTGAATGTCAGGGCAATTTCCAGAGTCTTATTTCTTCTTTAGTGGTATTTGTGAGAGTGATTTCAAGAACTAAAAGCTCACAAATTCTCTTGGATAAAAGGCACTAAGCCCTCTTTGGATTCCTTCTAGAATAGATTGTAAAGAGAGATATAAGTGCAGCCTAGCAGTTATTGTGAGTTGAAATCTCAGTAACTGAAAATACCTGTTCAGTTATGTTTTTCCTAGCATTGTAGTCTTCAGATTTTTGATAAGAACCAGTCTGGTGTAGTGAGTAACATGGTGAGCTAGAAAGTGGGAGGGTCAGTTCTAACATTCTCTTAGGCACGAAAGCCTGGGAGGTTACTTTGAGTCAGTCTCTTAGCTCAATCCACCTGACAGTGCTGTTGTTTTGGGGGAAATAACATTATATATGCTATAGGGGCCAATTCTGTTTAATTTATTTTTAAATCTTTTTAACTTTTATATATTATGTTTTATTTTTGGCTGTCCACCACCCTGAGTCCTTCAGGAGAAAGGTGGTATAGAAATTCAATAAAATAAAATAAATAAATAAATAAATAATAAATATAAATTGCTTTGAATTATACAAAAGTAAATATGGGATAAAAGTCACAACCACCACTGTCATTTTGCTGTTTACCACTTCAGTTAGGGGCAGCACACTGGCCACACTCCATATTTGATAGATATCAGAGCTGCTTCCAAAATAATGTGACAATATTTGGAGTCCAAAACTGGTTTTAAGGGACAAAATGGTTTTCCTGAGCAACCTGTTTGTCCTTAACCCTAACCATTCTCTCCATTAGATTTGTATATCAGTGATTGCATGACCTCCATAGATGCCATACGCTAAATAAATAACCATTCTCCCCTACAGAAAGCCCCAAAGGTGGCAAGATTTTTTTTTAATGTCAGTGCATGTCATGGGAGTGCCAGAGAAATAAACACCAAGTAAAATATGCAATTAGTTTACAAAATCACTGATGAAAATTGACACCTACCCATTAGTTAACATTTAAGCTGATTAATGGCAGTTAAGTCTTTTAAAGTGTTTAGCTTTAGTATCATCTGCTGAACTCCAGGACTAGGTAATATCTTAGGGAGCAGTGTTAAAGGGCAGTGATTGGCTAGACTTAGGAAAGAAATTAAATCACCTCATCTACTGGTGAAAAATGACCTAGTGCAGTGGTAGGCAAACTTGGCTCTTTCACACCCTGTGGACTTCAACTCCCAGAATTCCTAAGACAGCCAAGCTGTCTTGGGGAAATATTTGTAAAATATGTTAAAACTTTTTAATTAAAAAAAAAAATCAGGCATTCCGAAAGGAATTTATACTGGCAAATTCATTCAATCTTGATTATGCTACACATTCAGTTATTTGTTAGGACAAATACAATCATTCTGGTAGTAAGCGTATGCATTATAGTATTGAAATAAGAGTGTCACACATTTAAAGCATGAAACTGATTTATTTACATTCATAGTTTAAAGCAACTAACAATATTAGTTAATATTTAGGCTGCATCTAACAATAATTACAGAGGCAACATTTCAATCTACTTGGAAGACTAAAGGCTTTTCTTAAATGGAGCATTTTAAATAAAGATACACAGCACTTTAGATCTGAAGCAAATAAAGGTGCTTGGTCTTGCATCCTGCACCTGTTGCTATCTCCTTATACAAATTGTATCCTTTCATGTGTTCATCTGACTGAGTAATCCCAGAAAAATATATGTTTGAGGTAAGAAGCTAGTGACAGCACATCATTGTTTACTCCAAAGTTACATCTCACTGTATGCTACATCTCTCCTTACCTCAAAAGCCTGTTTTCTTAACACAACTACCAGGAAAAACATGGCTGCTTTAAGGAGGCACCAGCAGGTGGGGCATGCTTGCCCATACTTACTTCAAAGCACACCACATCACTAATTTTACACTAGACTTTTAGAAACCAGAAGAGAGTGAAGCAGAATGATTTAGGCCAAGTGCCAAAATCATAGTGTCATTACAGAGAAAACTCTAAACCCCAAATGGCTTGAAGTTTGGGGGTGGGGTGGGGGAACACTTTAGCTTATGCAATTTCTAAAATTTCTGGAAATGTAATTTAATGCTGGACTCCATATTAGGCTAGCTTTGTTTTTAAGATATTGAGTTCCTGTCAATCTGAAGCTATGTTGTTACTGCGGGGAAGTAAAGATACAGTGGAAATATGTGTCATCTCTGCCTTCTTTTTCTTGTAACACCTGTTCTTTGTTTAGCTATCAAGGTGGATTCCTACATTAAACTATTTTTCTTATTTCTCCTCCATGAAAAATCATAGCTCTTAGCTTTTGTTGTTAAGCCTGGCCATATACACATCCATTACTGTATTATTTCCTTCAGGGGTGAAATCTACTTACCTTCCCTACCAGTTTGGAAGTGTGTGCTCCACCCACCCGGCCGCACATCACGTGCGATTTTGAACCCTCTGTGCATGCGCAGAGGTTCAAAAACAGGTTACTTCCTGGTTAAAACCAGGAAGTAATGACATTCGGGCAGGTGGGCGGAGCCTCGCACTGCCGCTGCTACCAGTTCACTGAACCACGTGCTGCCGCTGCTACCAGTTCACTGAACACGCGCTGCTGCTGCTACCAGTTCACCTGAATGCCTGATTCTATTCATTTGAGCCCTAACTATATTTCTGTCTGAAATTTCTACTAGCATGCTGTTTTCTGTTGTGACAATGAGTGTATAAACAGACTATCAGTGGTACAACACAAATAAAACTGGTATTACTGGACCTCATACTCACTATGTTCTGTCCTGTTGGGAAGAATTACTAATTCTCACTATCTCCCTATGATAAATAGTAAGAAGAATGGTATTTAAAGATCATAAATAAACCATCAAGAATTTGTGTGTATAATATTTTAAACAGAACTTTAACTTAGCCATATAATGATTTTAATTCTATGTACAACCATTTAGAACCAATATTGTACTGTCAGTTTTATGCTCTACATTTTTAAACTTTGTATGAGGAATAAATGGTAGCAGATCACTCCAGAATAATTTCTCTGATCTAGGTCTTATTACAGTAGTGGGTGATAATATAAATGCAAGACTAACACAGAACCTTTGGGGTTCCTCTTCCGCCTGGAATCCTCAGACACTCACCACAAAATATTTTAGTGGCTTCATTTCTTGTAAGGGCAATCGTCCATTTCTTCTACTCTGCTAATCCCCAAGCAATTGTGTAATATATAGTAACAGCCCACTGATAGCGTTTCATAATATGAAGAATTTCATAATACAAAAGAAATATATACCCTTTCCCAACCTAGAGGTTTAGTTTTTAGTAATAGAATGAATATAAATTGCAGAGGATAGACACGCCAGACATTAGACGAATGTAACCAAATCCAGATGTCCTTGCTCAGGCTGTATTCTAGTTGAGAGATGAGGATTAAAGGGGTGATCCAAGAGCTTTGCAGAAAAAGGTGGACTTCCAGAAAGCAGACAGACAACTTTCTGTTGGCAGCAATTGGGGCACCAGCACAGACCTAGTAAGGTCCCTTTGCATGTTCTGAACTATTACTTCTCCCCCAGTCGGGGTGGTAGTGGTTAGATCCTGTCTTTTTGATTCACCTTTGAACTGGCCTCAGGTGCCCTAACTAGTGCTGACACAATAGATCCCTGGCTAGGCTTTATTCTGCCTCTGGCTTTATTCGCTAGAATTTGTACATACTGCTGCTTAGCAGCCTGGCAGCCAATTGACAGCTGCGGGGGTGATGGAGCTGGGCTAAGAGCCCACAGCGTGGGTGGCTGCATGCTGAGATGTCATGACTTGGCATCTTTACAGCCAGCACCAATGGCCACCAACCACTGAGCTTGCCATCCAGTGAATCAGTAAGGCAAGTGCCTGGGCCTGTGGTAGTGCCAGGCGCCACACAGGAATAAAGGGCTTGTGTTAGGGAGGTGCAATACAATGAAAAGCAGGCTTTTCTCCAGCTCCAAGATGCTGCAGCATTTTGGTCTTGCAGGCACAAAGTAGAGCTTGGAATTAAGTCAGTATTTTGGGTGCAAGCATTTCTCTCTCTCAAATATTCCCAAAAGTCTGAATTGCAAAGGAATCCTTGGAAAGCAAACAAAGCTTTACAGAAGGAGAGAATGTGGGAAAGGGAGTAATGATTCCTGTTTTATACTCTGCTTCAGTACACTAATTGCTGACTGATTACCATCAATAGAGGAGTTGATATGGACATAATTATTCTCAGTGTGTGTATCATAGGATGCTACGAGTCCTGAGATTGAAATACACATATATTTCTCAGTTTTTCTTGCCTCTGTGATCTCCAAGGTCTGAATCCAGGGTGAGAGTAGGTGTTAAGTCCTAGCCACTTGGTTTCCAATCTTAGAGACATAAAATCAGTTCTGCACCCGTGTTCATCTCTTCAAAAATCAACCAATGGCCTTTTCCTCTGTCTTCTATCTGTAGGGTGACCTAGCCAAGAAGAAGATCTATCCAACTATCTGGTAGGTTCATTTTGCTGCTCAGGAAGATTCCTCTTGCTGCTTGTACCTGGCTTGATTTCATGACTAGCTTGATTTCCTGCACAGGTGGTTATATCGTGATGGGCTGCTTCCTGATGACACGTATGTGGTGGGTTATGCCCGATCCCAGGTCACAGTTGCCGATATCCGCAAACAGAGTCACCCGTATCTCAAGGTGAGGCCTGCCTCTTTAGCACCTCTGGCCTTCCTGGGACAATAAGCATGTGCTTGGAGTTCGCTGTAATGCTGCTAAGAGGCAGAACTATATCCACTCTGCCAGATGAGCACTGATAGACAGCTGCTGCCATAGGTGGTGATAGGGGAGAGAGACATCTACGGGAAAGAAGAAAAGAATTATTACTGGGGTTTTTTGCAGGATAACAAATCTTGATCTTGTTTTAGGCCAGTCCCGAGGAAGAAAAAAAACTGGATGATTTTTTTGCTCGCAATTCCTACATCTCAGGCAAATATGATGACCAGGCCTCTTTTGAAAAGCTAAATGCCCACCTGAATGCCCTTCACAATGGAGAGAAGGCAAACCGCCTCTTCTATCTGGCTCTTCCCCCCAGTATCTATAAGGAAGTCACTACGCATATCCAGAAGACCTGCATGAGCTCTATGTAAGTTTTGGCGCCTGGGGTTACTCACTGAGGGATAACAGAGAGCAGTGAATCTAAAGAAAAGCGAGCTTGTATGCATTCAGTGTCAGAGCAGGCTGTATTTGATAGGAGGCATAGGAAATGGAGTAGACACCAAACCCTGACTAACATGAAGCATAGTTAAAAATTCTGCCAGCATAAGTGCCCTTTAAGAAGAAAGGGGACAAGTCACATCAGGAGAAAATAAATGGTCCTTCCTTGGAAGCAGTTGTAAATTTCCTCCTAGGAATTGACAAGCCATTATTTGATTGCAGCCATCCCTCCCCCACTAGACAAAACACTTGCTATTTTTCTTACGTTTCTTAAGCTCAAAGAGGACATAAGTAGGAAAAATGAGGAGTCTGTCAATGTGTCCTTATATTAACTAGGGGGGGGGATTGCTTGTTCTTATACTAAAGGAGTAAAATAGAAAAACGGGGTTGTTTCTGTTTAAGGCTGCAAAAAATACAAACAGTGTCTGAGGACTGAGCAAGATGCATCGTGATATGAGTAGATTTTGGGTGCTCTTCAGAGCACTTTAAGACCTGCAAGGCTATTGGAAACAGAAAATGCCAACATGATAGCATCATATACATATTCAGATAAGGCTTCTTGATCTTCAGAGCTTTTCAATGATGTTTGAAGCAATGTGGATGGCATTACTTTGGAGCAGCCTTCCTTGGCTTCATTCACCTGTACTTATATGGTTCACAGACAAACTCTGTCTTCTTTTTGTCCCAAATCTCAAGTGGCTGGAATCGGCTGATTGTGGAAAAGCCCTTTGGCAAGGACTTGGATAGCTCCAATGATCTGTCCAATCACATAGCGGCACTGTTTAGAGAGGACCAGATCTATCGCATTGACCACTACCTGGGCAAGGAGATGGTGCAGAACCTAATGGTGCTCAGGTAAAGTAAAAACCCTGGGAGTAACAGTGGTGGGTTGCCCCCGGTTCGCACCGGTTCTGTAGAACCGGTAGTAAAACCAGCGGGAGGTTCCGCCCACTGACCCTGACATCATCAAAATGCTTCTGCGCATGCTCAGAAGCTTCTGCACTTGCGCAGAAGAGCACGCATGTGCGGCCCCATTGCAAACCGGTAGTAAAGGTAAGTAGAACCCACCCCTGGGGAGTAGTGAAGATAGGTCACGAAGTGGATCTATGCAGATAAGCAGTTACCCAAATCAGATTTACCTTCACTTGTTTACCCTGAACCAAACTTCTTAAAACTTAACTCTTGATGTGTGGAAGCTTTCAGTAACCTTAATATCAGCAAGGCATCATTTTTATAGGGTGTGGACAAGAGCATTGTTGGGTGGAGAGAGCCCAGCCGATAAAATTAGAGGCCCTATGGTTTCGTTGTCTGAGAGATCTCTACTTTGCAGCTTCTGACTCAGATCACCTTCGTTTGCCTTTATAGATTTGGAAACCGGATATTTGGCCCCATCTGGAACCGTGACAACGTGGCCTGTGTCATTCTGACTTTCAAAGAGCCAGTTGGCACAGAGGGTCGGGGAGGCTACTTCGATGAGTTTGGCATTATTCGGTATGATTTGGGGCTGAGATACAGCAAAATGTGTTGGTATGGCAGAGATTTCCGGATATTTTACAAGGACCAGTTTTATTTATTATATTATACTAGTGCAGTGATGGCTAACCTTTTGGACGTTGCATGCCAAAAGCATGAGGAGCAGGGGGGGTCACACGCATGTGTGCCCACACACAATGCCCCCCTGTGCCCTGCCCCCCATGCATGCACACACAATGAGGGCAAAAGCAGCCTTCCCCACCCGGAAATGGCCCATTTCCTGACTTCTGGTATGTCCGGAAGGCCCGAAAATCAGCTGGCCAGTGTGTGCATGCACGCTGGACCTGAGTTAGGGCAATGCTTGCGTCCCCACAGATATGGCTCCATGTGCCACCGGTGACACATGTGCCATAGGTTCGCCATCACGGTACTAGTGTATGCATTAGTAAGCCAATGACTATAATAAGTATCATATTAAAGGTATTTTTTCTTTTTTTTCTTTCTTAGTGTGTTTCAGGATGTTTTAAAAAGTCTTTTGTTTAGTTTCTATTATTTTCTTTGAGTTTACCATTTGTTTTATTAATTGTGCAGGTTAAAGCCTTTTTTCAAAAAAGTATGTGCTGGAGCTGAGGTTGGAGAGGTGCCATGTGATGCTCTCTTTGGGTTACTGGGCATATTTTGGCAAACCAGTGTGTTAATACAGTAAATGACCCACACAATATTTGGATACAAGAAAAGCCTTTTCCTTCAACAGCAGAAAGGCATTCTAGAGCACACTATTGCAGTCTGTAGAGAGACTTAAAACTGTTCATTTAGTGATCATTCAAAGTCACAATGGCACTGAAAAAAATGACTTATGACTGTTTTTCACACTTACGACCGTTGCAGCATCCCCATGGTCATTGATCAACATTCAGATGCATGGCAACTGATCTATATTTATGATTGTTGCGGTGCCCTGGAGTCATGTGATCACCTTTTGCGAACTTCTGAAAAGCAAAGTCAATGAGGAAACCAGATTCAATTGACAATCGTGTTACTAACAACTGCAGTGATTCATTTAACTGTGGCAAGAAATGTCATACAATAAGGCCAAAACTCACTTAAATGTCTCACTTAGCAACAGAAAGTTTGGGCTCAATTGTGGTTGTAAGTCAAGGACTATCTGTACCTGGGAAGACAGAATCCTTCACATGGAAAATTAATACAATCTAACTTTCTCTTTAACATGCTAGTTTTCAAACAACAGGATATCAGAGAAAAATGAGTCACTTTATGGGAAAACATCAGTAAAAAGGAAGGGGAATAGTTGCAGAACAGATGGTTGATAACTTTCTCAGCTCCCCAAAATCCCCTCCTTTATTTTTCACTTTTAGAAATTAGCTGAAAAATGGGACAATTGAAAAATAAACAATTGTGTGGGATGTTTCTTCCACAAACAATATAGTGGGATGTAATTTACCCAAATTCATACCAATTAGTCATTGCCCAGGTCAACAAGGATTATGCCAGGTGTTGGAGTTCCTGGACATCTGATGACAAGTGAGCGACACAACTATCTCAGGATTGTTAGTGAGCAACCAGGGCCAGCAGCTGTAGGACTACTGAAAGAAAAGCTCTTTGCCCAAGTTTCTTTGCATCTGAGTAGACATGCAGTGGCTAACATGCAAATATGATAGCTGGGAATTCAAATTGCAGAGCTAAATTACAAGCTATTGGGGGATATGTGGAGCTTTCAAGAACATTTAATATATCTGTACCTTCAAAACATAAATTGTCCATTTTTTAATTTCTCATTTTTCAGCTAATTTCTAAAAGTGAAAAATAAAGGGAGGAGGTTTTGGCTGGCTATGAAAGCTTACCAAGCATTTCCTCTGCAACTGCCCCCACTTTCTTCTTTTTTTAACCAATTTTTACCCATCGAATGACCCATTTTTCTCTGCTACCCTGTAGTTTGAGGACTAGCATGTTAAAGAGAAAGCTAGATTTAACTATGTAGATTTTCTATGTGGAGGATCCTTTCTTCCCATGTAGAAGCATTGCGCTCCCTCTACAGACTGCAATGGTGTGTTCTCGAATTCCTTTCTGCTGTTGAAGGAAACTGATAGTATCAGATGAGTTAGAAGATTCTAACTGCAGATGGATTTGATATACAAAGACTAAAAACAAATGTTGAAAGGCAGCTTTGCTTGGAAAAGCTTGCAGCCTGCAGATACTTTTAACATCAAGCATCTGCCTATCCCAGTCCTTGGGAAGGACTCAATAGGTGAATAAAAATACCAGTCTAAACATCTGGCTGATTGTGTAGCAACATGATAGTAGTAATAATTGGGATGGCTGTACACAGCTGTAATCAAAACATGTTCCTGCTACTTCTGTAGGGATGTTATGCAGAATCATCTTCTTCAGATGCTTTGTCTGGTAGCTATGGAGAAACCAACTTCTACCAACTCTGATGATGTCCGTGATGAAAAGGTAGGATCCTGGTTCTTCTGACTCAGTGCCTTTGAGCAAAACTGCATTTTGTTGCTCAGACTTTTGAGCTTTCTTAGATTTCCACCTGCTGACAATGCTTTCCTTGTACCTCAATTTAGGCCCAGAGCTTCCTAGGCTTAATTGTTCTAGAGTCTTTCAATTACAAATACAAACTAAATATAAAGCAATGTGTTTACTTCAAAGATCACCTTTATTTCCAAGGATTCCACATAGATCCTACAAGTATTGATTTAAACAAACAGGGATGGCTGCATCACGGTCCCTTGCATAGGTGCCCATCTGGCCAGGAAAAAGGGTTATTTGGGCTTGTATGGAATATCTCCACAGGAGGGAGCTATAGGAGATGGGAAGGAGCAACTTTACTGATTCGCCTTAAAGTAACTTGAATATTTTGTGTTTAGCCATGTATGCCATAACAGCCATTTTGTCAGAATACCTGCGACATGTTCTCAGAGTTAAGACATTGCTTAGTGGCCCAAAGGAGGGGACTGCTGATCTATCTCTAAAATAGGAATGAATTACTAAGCACCTAGACTAGATCTTCCTAAAGCCTCTTCTGAAAAGTGAGTGTCTCCAGGGATGGGTTCTATTTACCTTTACTATTGGTTCGCATTGCGTGTGCGTGCGCTCTTCTGTGCATGCGCAGATCACCTATGATGACGTCTGGGTCAGTGGGCGGAGCCTCTCGCTGGTTTTACTACCGGTTCTTGTGAACCGGGGGCAACCCACCACTGAGTGTCTCATAATGACCTGAACACCAATGCTGACCAAACTAGAGCAGTTCTTCTAAAGTATCTTCCCTTAAATATTTCTTCTGTCAATGTAAGTATTTAGAGTTTTATCATTTTCAGTTGGAGACTCTTTTTCTGAGCACGTAAGATACACATACGTGTACCTCAATGCCAATTGGAAAGCCTGTATGTTGGTCACATGGAATTTCCGCTGCTAAGTTGATTGTATTGTCTTGAAATGGATATAGTCTCAATTCACTTCTCCTGATGTGTGATCTTGAGCCTCCCCATGTTTTTCTGTTAGGTGAAGGTTCTGAAGTGCATCAAAGAGGTGACAAGTGAAAATGTAGTCCTTGGGCAGTATGTGGGCAATCCATCTGGAGAAGGAGAGGCTCAGAAGGGCTACCTTGATGACTCCACAGTTCCAGCTGGATCTACCACCCCTACCTTTGCTGCTGCTGTGCTGTATGTGGACAATGAAAGGTGGGATGGTGAGTATAACCATACAGCAAAGAACGAGCTAAAGAAAAACATGCTTTGAACTGGGGGGAAATTGTGTGTAGTGAGCAAATGTCCTTGTATTTCATTGCCTATTTAATACTCTCCCTGTAGGAGTACCATTTGTCTTGCGCTGTGGCAAGGCGCTGAATGAGCGCAAGGCAGAAGTACGGCTGCAGTTCCGGGAGGTGCCAGGTGACATTTTCCAACAACAGTGCAAACGCAATGAATTGGTGATCCGTGTGCAGCCTAATGAGGCCGTTTACACCAAGATGATGACCAAGAAACCAGGCATGTTCTTCAACCCAGAAGAATCTGAACTGGACCTCACTTATGGCAACCGCTACAAGGTACATTATTTTATCTGCCATTGAAAATACAAACAACACAATTTTGCATTTGTAAGTGTTCAAGCTGTCCGCTATATACAGTGTGTTAGCTGAATGTCCATGGTTGCGCCTATATAAAATGCTAAACTTGGCCAAATAAAGAATTCAACTACAGTAGCCAATTTATATATACAACATGTTAAGCTTTATTAGCTGATTTGGAGGGTGAGGTGGGATGGAATTGTCAGATTAGTGCATTTTATGAGCCTAGCCTGTTTTGGTTAAGTAACACTTCTGTGTAATGTTTGAACCCAGAAAATAGGGTGTTCAATAACAAAGACAGATGTGTAGTGTGAACATGGCTAGTAAATGGCTTCATGGTTTGAATACCAAGGTAACAATATGTAGGGAGATAGGGAGGCAATGATTTAGTACTGTACAGCCCAAACTTCCAAGAAGTCTATAGTTGGGTTTCCCTATTTTTTAGAAAGTTAAATTACTGCTGGCATATTTTCAGACATACCTCTATCTCACACAGAGGGATAGGAATTTAGAGCATCTTTAGAAGCATGTGGATATCGTCTTTATTGTTTTTCAGCAGAGAGATCAGATTCCCAAATGCAATTACTAGTAAATTGTGATCATGTGATATGAGACACTGCAAATGGCCATAAATGCAAGCCAATTGCCAAGCAACAAAAATGTGACTGCTTGGGGGGAGGAGGGCAGCCATCAGAATCTCAAATCTGGGTTGAAAGGAGCCCTGGGGAACTCTATCATAACTTCAACTGTTGCTAAGCAGCTGATCATGAGGACTCCCTTTGTGAATCCTGGCATGTTGCAGTGACTCTTTCAGCCACGGAAGTCATCACTTGACACTGTAACATTAGATTTTAGGTATCTTATCATTGCCCTTTCATAATTAAGGTGTCCTATCACTTCTAAATGCTTCATTTCTAAAGCTAATTGTTAGGAATAGACCATCTTATAGCGTACAATGCTTAACATCTTTTTTTCTGTTCTTTTCCACAGGATGTGAAACTCCCAGATGCTTATGAGCGCCTTATCTTGGATGTTTTCTGTGGCAGCCAAATGCACTTTGTGCGCAGGTGAGTGGGGGAGGGTCATCAGGACACATTTAGGAGAAAAACTAAATTTTCCAAGCACTTGATAGCGGTTGGCTGCTGTATTTTCCAAGCTCCTGATAGCATATTGATAGCTCCTGGTGTTTTTTCCCATGGGTTATGCATATCTGTGATGTGCATAGAGCATTATGGCATAGTTCCTCTTAGTTTGAAATCTTTGAATTACAGTTACAGATTGAAAACTCAGAACTCGGTACTTAATGAAGGCCCATACCTAGTCCTCTCTGGTCTGGTAACAACTCTTTTCTAGTATTTCTTTGGATTTCTACGACCCAGCCTAACCTTGCTGCCTCCTCCCTCAGTGACGAACTACGAGAGGCCTGGCGTATATTCACTCCGCTGCTCCACCAAATCGAGGCAGAAAAGACAAAACCGATTCCCTATTGCTATGGCAGGTGAGGTTAGAAATGATTGAAGGGCTGTTGGGAGGGCAGAAATGCTTCCTTTGAAAAGCAGGCTACAGAGATGACACAGTAGCCTAGACCTTTGCGTGTGATCTGTTTATACACAGAAATGCCACTCCTAGCCTTTTCTGGCTTCTAGAAACAGTCTTGCTCTCCCTTCACAGGGCAGAGTTCTCTTTCAGCTGACATGCTGCTTTTTGCAATGGATTCACTTACCTATGCCACCAAATATCTAAAACAGCTACATTCCTACGCACTTTTCAAGGTACAAGTGTTCTGCCCCAGCTACGGACCCCAAAGAACGCAGCACACACAGTCTGTACAAACCTTAGTTTACTAAATTAAATCAGTTTTTTTTTCAAACAAAGACTGTTAATTAACTTTCTTAACAGCCTACAAGAATCCAAAGAATAAATAATCGTACTCTTACTATGGTTGGCAGAAAG
>JANHZT010007208.1:304732-315230 GCA_032468215.1 Stegonotus admiraltiensis | reverse complement strand
TCTATGTTTTCAAGATCTGTTAAGACAATCCATCGCATTTGAAGACAAAATTGTTCAAATAAAGAATTCTCCAGAATACCATAAAAGAATCAAATATCACAATTAATATACAAGATTATGAGAACTAGAAATAAAATACCCAGGCTTGATAATATAATACTATATGTATTATAATACATATAGTATGATATATAGTATGATAATATAATACTACTGCAAAAGCAGTTGAAATAATAATTGACTGCAAATAACATATGAGTCCTCAGCATTACATAGTTGCAAAACAGATGATCAAAGTTTTAGGCTGCATCAAAAAAGTGTAGTTTTTGAATCACGCAAATTCTACTTTATTCTGTGTTAGTCAATCCATTACTGAGTACTATGTCCAGTTCTGGGCAGCTGGACTAGAACCTCAGAGAGCAATGAGGATGATTCGGAGGCTAAAAAGCTAAATACTATGGAGATTAAATAGAAAGAGTTGGGAATGTTTCATTTAATCACTCTTCAAAGGATATCACTGTATCCATTGAGTTACTTTAATTTAGATTCCTGCACTAAACAGCGTGTGTGTGTGTGTGTGTGTGTGTGTGTGTGTGTACATGATGATCTAAAAGGTACTTCTCAATAAAAGATATTATATCAACCATGATCTTTCCATTGCTTAGCATTTAAAAATTATAGAAATGAATGAAAAAAGTAAAATTCATATTTTTCAAGAGCCACATGTTGAAATTTCCAAGAACTCTCTGAAATAACCAAACATCTCCACATAAAATTAGATGATAATGTACCAGTAACATTGATTTTTTTCCATCCATGAGTTCAGGTTAACTTCAGTTTGTCTTATACAGCTCTTTTGAAGCTAAGCAAAATTCTTCATCAATTTAATATAATTTTGTTAAAAGTGGAGGGGAAAAGGTGGAGGGGACAGGGCATTTCAGTTTAAAGGAAATTCTAATTTCTTACTGGAGGGCCAGGAGGGCAGTTATACTGAGAAGATTTGGCTGCTTCTCATTAGATACGCTAAATTATCTTTGTTTATTACTGAAGGCTGTCCTTTTTACTCTAGAAGTGGAGAAATACTAGTGCCAGGAGGCTGGGATGACCCTTAGCACTGGCCAGTCTGTAATAATCTGGAGCGACAACTTTTGCAAAGACTGCCTTGCATTCTTCCTTATTATATGAGAACAAGGCTGTTACAAAGGCACAAAAACGGGGGAAAGAAAAAAGTCTGCAAACCTGGCCACCCTCCCATGTTCTGTCAACCATGGATATAAAGGCATCTGAAATCTTTAAATATACCACATAAAATCCTAAGTATGATTATTCCCATCTTCCTCTGAAATGAAAAGGACCACAAAGAGACATCTTCCTGAATTGTGGGGGGAAAGCAGATAGAGACACACATAGATGGCTCAACCAGATTTATTCCTCTATAAAATGTAAGATGGGTCAGTCTTTCCTCTTGGGCCCCACTGAAATTAAATTACGCCTTACTGAGCATTTTAAGGTCAGGCAGTCTTGCTTTTTTCAGAGGCTCTTATTCACAGATAGAGCTAAGAGAGGATGTTGTTGCTCAGACCAAAGTCTACTACAGCAACCCGTATTCCCCCACCGCTTTGAGTTCACATTCCCTCTATGTTCTGCCAAGATAATCATTACCTGTAGGAAGGAAACTATTTCAGAGCTGAGTGGATATTTTTACCTTGTTTATCTGCTAAGTTAGGAAAAATATTAACCAAGACTGAGCATTTCAGGGTACAGTCATTAGCTAGGAACAGGTAGTACAATTAACAATGTTAATGAGTATTCATCCTTCAAGCTGCCCCTCCCTCTCAGTCAATGGCCTGTTTTAGTCCAGATGCCGAGCTAGGGCTTTCCCCTTACTATGACAAAGGGACAGTTAAAAGCAAGGAGATTCAAAGCAGACATTCAGTTTGAGGGAGCCTGCCCCAACTTTGTTTCTGCCAGATGTTTGGATTACAATTCAATTAATTCCCACCCATAGCAAGAATTAACATCTTGGTAGAACATAATGGGATACTTTACATTTTGTTTGTTAATGCTCAAAGTGAGTAGAAAAATGCTCTAACATTTTCTAATTCACATTCTGGTAGAAGAAAAAAAAATCTGCCTTCAGAAAAAGTTTATTTTTCTACATTCTGAAGGACATTTCCAGATTTGTTACCGTTTAAAGCATCAATCCAACTCCTAGAAAATTCTACACTATTTGGCCTGGTTTATTTATTTTTATTATTTATTTTTGCCAAATGCATCAATAAAAATATTCACTAGTCTTATTGTTATAAAGATATACTGATGTATATATTTAGATAGATAGATAGATAGATAGATAGACAGATTTATATATAAAGATATATATTGCTTTATTTCTGCTTTGTGTCAGGTCAGGAGTCTATGTGCTATATTTACAGCAAGATAATAATTGGGACTAATGGCCTTTATGTCTTCAGAGATGGAGGAATTATACCAGTGGTGAAATCCAAATTTTTTTACTATCAGTTCTGTGGGCGTGGCTTGGTGGACGTGGTGTGGCTTGGTGGGCGTGGCAGGAGAAGGATACTGCAAAACCTCCATTCCCACCCCACTCCGGGGGAAGGATACTGCAAAATCTTCATTCCTACCCCTCTCTGGGGCCAGCCAGAGGTCGTATTTGCCAGTTCTCCAAACTACTCAAAATTTCCGCTACCGGTTCTCAAGAACCTATCAGAACCTGCTAGATTTCACCCCTGAATTATACTGTTATTCTTTCTCCCTGAATGCTAGATGTCATTAAAGCCAAGCATTGATTAATGTCTTTGAGAAGGACTTTAAAATGTAAACCTTGATGAAATAGGCTAATGGCCTAATTTAAAATTTTTCCTTTTCTGCTTTTAATCTGAGAATGTATCAGTTTCAGTTGGTTGTAACAAGACAATGCCTGACTCTGCAAGTTAGATTCTAATATTTTCTTTACAAATAGCTATAGATACTTCTTCAAGTAGTATATAAAGCTGCAATACTGGATTTCAAATATTTTCCTTGTGTAACTTTTTTTCCTATTATGTTAAACTTCCAAGAAAACTACTTCCATACTGCAGACAATTCAGATGCATTCATCTCCCTAAGGTCTGCTGGATCTCGTTGTTGTGCATCTGGGTATGGTAAAAAAAAATCAAAATGGCAGCTGCAATGGTGCAATTGAAGCTTTGCTTGCTGTTGTTTTTTAATGTGCATTGCTTATGCAACACATTTTTAAAAGAGGCAGAATTTTGATTGTACTGTTGCAACTGCCATCGTCACTTTTTTTACGACACCTAACGCCCCTGCCTACATCCTTTGCAAGTGAATCATACAGTGTAACTAAGTCTTCCTGAAATCTTTCTCTGGCAGGGAGTAATCATTGTAGTATGCAAGCCTGTCTGTCGCTAATAAGCTACGGTATTCTTTTGTGAAACCCAAAACAGAGCAAGTGCTAAAATTGATTGGATAAAAACACAATTTGTACCAACAGCAGCTGAATGAACTGACTGGATCAACTATGGAATTTAGAAATAAAGGTCATATTAAATGGGATGGCTCATAGCCTGCTCAAGGCCATGGAAGAAAGGGAGTGTAGTTCCAAAAAACAGTATCTGCAAGTATCTCTAAGATCAGTCTCTCAGTCTTCCAGTTAAGCACATTTTAAGTAGGATGGAAGCCTTGGAGAGTCATTCACATTCAGAATAGTCAGCATGACATGAACACTCACAGGCTAAGGACATTGGAAAGGACTGTAGTAACACCCAATCCATTTTGCTACACCTCCTCGGGACTAAGTCTGCTGTCACCATGCATAGATGGATGCATAGAGAGGGGGATGGTTTTGTTAGTCTAGAGAGGATGCCTTATTCAGGAAAGTCATCTGGAACAGTATGTTATAAGGGGGAAGGAGATATTATGTACCCAGCTGATCAGAAGAGAGCCATCTGGTGCTCTAAATGCAACTCCTTAGTCCCATACTTTGGCCAACAATGGGGTTTGATGCACAAAACATCTGGCATTTATTCTCATTGGCATACCTAACCCCCTAAGCCATTTATGGGTCCACCGAGCAGCACAGAATCACAAATATCAGAATTCTGGAGCACCTTGATAGGGCTGTGGATTAGGATGGTAAGTAGAGGCCCCAAGTAATTTCAACTCTATCTATGATTAGTATAGTTTTGCTAGAACAGGACACAGCCACTCTTTCTACTTTCCCTCCCAAGTGCTCTTCAGCTATATTGCTTTATAACACCCCTGGAGTGGAGACACTTATTGAACTACAACTCCCCTCCAGCCAAAATGGAATGGGAGCTGTAGTTCAGTGTCTCTGAAGATGTGGGAGGGGGAAGGCTGACTCCTACAAAAGTACAAGAAAGAAGGAAAGCGAGAACAAATTCCCAAAGGAGAAGGCACCTTCCCAAAAGCTCCTAACGGGGGTTGGGTTGAGATCCGTGTTCCCCTTAGGTCAAGACCCGATAGGAACCCATCGGCAGTCGCCCTCATTCCCAGATCTGGGCTACGCCGGGGGCGCACGCACGCACCCAACTCCCCCTCGGGATGCGAGAAAAGAGCTGAGAGACTCACCGCTTGCCAGGTTTACGAACTCCGGAGTGCCCAGCAGGAATTCGCCGCCCGGCGGTAACGACACCAAAACCCGGCCGCGTGGAGTGCGCAGCGGACAGCGTAGAAAAGTTTCTCCCATGGCCGGGATTGCTAAAGGACGGTGGCCGGATCGGAGGGTCGTGCGCTCCGTTTGTAAAACCGACGGCAGAGATGGATCTTTGTTCTCTTGTCACCTCGTGCCTTTATTTCTCTCAGGTTTAGTTCTCCGCCTCCCCAAGGCGGAGAAACCCCCAGAAACCCGCCCCGCTTGTACCTGGTGTCCACGACCTCGCCCTGTTGCAGCGTGCTCTGAGGTGAGTCTGCCTAACGTTTCCCAAACCTGGCTTCTTCTTCAACGAGAAAGCTTACTGGAGTGGGCACCCACGGAATGGCCTAATATCACAAACGTTTCCCCCAAATTTTTACTTGTGGACTTCTGGTGCTGTAAACTCAGAAAGAGAAAATATCTCAGGGGCTGCCACAAATAACAGGGAGCGAAGCTATTCTCCAAAGCGCCTGAGGGCAGGACAAGCAGCAATGGCTGGAAACTAATTAAGGAGACAAGCAACTTAGAACTAAGGAGAAATTTCCTGACAGTTAGAACGATTAATCAGTGGAACAATTTGCCTCCAGAAGTTGTGAATGCTCCAACACTGGAAGTTTAAGAAGATGTTAGATAACCATTTGTCTGAAGTGATGTAGGGTTTCCTGCCTAAGCAAGGGGTTGTACTAGAAGACCTCCAAGGTCCGTCCCAACTCTTATATTAAATTTGAAGTTCCAACCAAACTGTTGGGGACAGAGGACTTTCCTTAGAGGAAGAGCATTCCAAAGATACCTTTGCCTCATTAGATGATCGAGTTTGGCCACTGTCGGTTTTTATTTGCCTGGAGCATCATAGGATTTATTTCCATGTATGTATGCAAACGATTTTTGTCTTTGGGTTTTAATCACACAAGTATAATTCATTGAAGAAATAAGTTGAACTTGAGAGTAAGTGCCTGTTGAGGAACATGGGGAGAAAAACTATGTTGTCATACACATTTCCTAATTGGGATACTCAAGATTCTCTTAATTAGGAGGACTTTAGCTTTTTCTCAAGCAGCTGATCTCTTAGTGTTCTCCAGTGCAACTCTGGTTGTTGGGTGCTGGAAAATTATGGCTCAGTTGTAGCTCAGCAGCATTTGGCAGTCTGTAATAGTCTCATCTCTATTTTTAAGAAGATATATAGGAAGGTGAACCATTTTATTCTGTTCTGTTCACGGAACTTTGGGCCTCCTGAAATAACTTACATTTTTATGCATTATGGGAATGAATCTTTTAATCTCTCTAAACCTTTTGATGTATCCTTTTAAATCTGCCCACCCTGCATAGATGCTCCACATGTCTACCCTGATGGACTTCAGTAGGGTGGGACCCAGAGAATGGAATTCTTAGCAGTGGCCTCCTCAGTCCAGAGCAGCAGGTCTCTTGTGGTTCAGTGGTACATACCATTTTGTCCTTCAAGAAACTGGTGAGAGCATTCTTCTTCCCAAAGAATATAATTAAGAAATTAAGAGATTCTGTTTTCATGGTGGATTATTTTTATGAATGTTTTTAGTTCAGTATATTTTAGCCATTGTGACCAACCTGATATTGCACCAGCAGGAAGCATTCAAAGTTAATAATAAACCTAAATTAATAAACCAATCAACCAGACAACACTCAGATGACTTGAAATAATCTCTTTTCTAAAATGGTATTTTCATTGCTCTGACCAAGAATGTTCTTTTTGATAGGAAATTAGATTAAATAGGGCAGATTTGGCAACTGATCTCCTACAAATAAGATCTAATAACAAGTCAATATCCCTGGACAAATTGTAGATTAAGGCTTGATTAAATTTGGATTGGAGGCAGGTAGCAAAGCAAATGAGGTGGGAAAAATGGGAAGAAAAGCTTGATGTCACTGTTTGTCCTTGACTCTGACCTTTTGCAAGACTGCATCTGAAGAGAGTGAACCAGGGCTAGCGACAGAGATGGCAGGGCTTCCTCAGAATAACATTTCTAGATCAAATGGCCACCCTAGGCCAACTGTGTTTGTTCTATGCCCCCAAAGTGGTCAGCCAAAAGAGAACAACAAAGTGGACTGCCTATTATACAGTAATAATACTGTAGATCGAATCAAATCTCTGCTATGGTTATAGACCAGCATAAGTAGTAATAGAAGGGGATAACTGAGGTTACAATGTGCTTCTTCTTGGTGGATCAAATATACTTTTCAATGGAGCCAAACTCCCAAAAGGCATCATGACTTCAATGGAAGACCAAGAGTATTTTGCAAGTCTCTCTGTGTGAACCAATTGATTCCTGATTTAAAAGCATAAATGGTCACAAAGGTAAAATAACAGGAAAGCCCATTGAATTTTTTTTCCGTCACTGGAAAATCATTTCCTTGTGCCTTCAAGCACTTTCACTGAGAGTAACGATTTGGATGCCTCTCATATTTGTTCAATGTTTTCCTGCCGCCCTCCCCAGTCTTGGTTATCCTTCAAAAAGTCTTAATATTTCTCCTCCGTATTTGATTTCCACATAATGGAGCCACCTCTGTTAACAACAGTTCAGGTCAGGTCTATTGCAGTACATAGATTAAGCCTAGCCTAGTTTGAAGAAAAAGAGACAAAAGCTGGGAGATATTGGTATTTCTTTCAACTGCTGTGTCCTCATAAAAATTATGGTCCACAATTATTCCTAGTTCGTACATAATTCACCTTATAATATTGTATGTATTAATAATAGTATTCAGGTATTCTTATTATATGTCCCCTTGAATTGAAAAAAACGTTTGCCTAGGATCACAGAATCAAATAATTAGAAGGAGCCATGAGGTGATTGTGTCCAGCCTCCTCCTCCTCAGTGAAGTTCATATTAAAGCTTCTCAGACAGTTACTCAGATTCCCCCACTTTCAGTAACTGGTTCCACTGTCAAATTACTCTTGCTGTTGAATTTTTTTCTCACATTCAATCAGAATTTGATTTTCTAAAACTTAAATCCATTGTTCTGTGTCCTACACCTTGGAAGAAGGTCTGGACTGTCTCTGTGACGCCTTTCAACAATTTGAAGAGTATAATCAGTCATGAACATCAATCATGTTTTCAAGACTAAACATGCCAGTTCCTTCAATCTTTCTTCACAGTACTTAGCTTCCAGTCCTTTGATTATCTTCACTGCCATTCCTGAACACTGTTCCAATTTTTCAGAATCCTTCAAGTACAATATCCAAAACAGGATACAATACTGTAGATGCATTCCAGGCAGAAAACAGAAAAATTATGTCCTGTTATTTGGAAATGTTAATTTCAGACAAATGGTTGTCCAATCTCTTCTTAAAAACCTCCAATTTTGGAGCACTCACAACTTCTTGAAGGCAAGCCATTCCACTGGTTAATTGTTCTCACTGTTACAAATTTTCTCCTTAGTTCTAAGTTGCTTTTCTCCTTCCTTAGTTTCCATCCATTGTTTCTTGTCCTGCCTTCTGGTGCTTTGGAAAATAGGTTGATCCCAGTGGTGGAATTCAAATATTTTTACTACTGGTTCTGTGAACGTGGCTTGGTGGGCGTGGCAGGGGAAGGATACTACAAAATCTCCATTCCCATCCTACTCCAGGGGAAGGATACTTCTTTGTGCCCCTCAAATATTGGAACACTATCATTTCACCCCTAGTCCTTCTTTTTACTAGACTAGACATATCCAATTCTTGCAACTGTTCTTCATACATTTTAGCCTCCAGCCCCCCAATCAGGGGTGAAATCCAGCAGGTTCTGAAAGGTTCTGGAGAACTGGTAGTGGAAATTTTGAGTAGTTCGGAGAACCGGTAAATACCACCTCTGGCTGGCCCGAGTGCAGTGGGAATGGAGATTTTGCAATATCCTTCCCTCAGGAGTGGGGAGGGGATGGGGATTGTGTGGTATCCTTCCCCTGGAGTGGGGTGGGAATGGAGATTTTGCAGTATCCTTCCCCTGCCATGCCCACCAAGCCACGCCCACATAACCGGTAGTAAAAAAATTTGGATTTCACCACTGCCCATAATCATCTTTGTTGCTCTTCTCTGTACTCTTTCTAAAGTCTCAATATCATATTTATATTGTAGCGACCAAAACTGGATGCAGTATTCCAAGTGTGATCTTACTAAGGCTTTATAAAGTGCTACTAATATTTCACATTATCTTGATTCTATGCCTCTGTTAATGCAGTGTAGGATTGCATTGGCTTTTTTGGTTACTGCCAAAAAATTAAGTGCTGGAGAGTTAAGGACTCAGGAGTGACCCTTACAGAACCTCACTTGGTAAATCTCTCAGACTTCGTAAGAAACCATTGATAAATAAATTTTAGTACTGTGAACTAAAGTACTGTGGCAGCTATGAATCTATATGTCTTGCTATCCAGTTCTCAACAACCTTTAGTCAATATTTTCAGTTATAACTCCTTCCCCATTCCTTTCTCACTTGTTTGTTCTCGTGTTATATCATCCATAGCTGTAGTGAATATATTTTTCATTTTTTCACCTAAAATTTACAAACTCATTCCTTCAAACTTCTTGCACCATTTCTGGATTTTCAAGTCTTCAGATTTTCCCATAAGGTTTCTTGATATGTCAGATAGTGGAAGATATGCGTTTATTACAGGAAAAACCAGAAAATCAGATTTTTCTTTCTTTGAATGCTTGAAACCGTAAAAGGAATGATGGAAGATACAGTGCTCCAAATGGAAGAACAGATTATTTTCTCAGAACAGCTATCTTTTCAAACCTAAGCCCAAGGATAGATAATCAATAGCCCCATTTATTTTGGCAGACTCTAGTCACCCAAGATCATACTACTGAAATCTGGCAGCATCTGATTTTTAGTGGCATTTTGTAATAAAAATGCATCAGTTCCCTCCAAACTCTATTCCTAAATGAAAAAAAAAAGTTGATTATTTCAGCTTTGCCCATCTTGGAGATATCACTTCGTCACTTCAATGCTCCAATGGGCTTTGCAGGCCTACAAAATATTCTTAACTTAAATAACATCCTTCCAAGACACAACTAGCCTCTGCCTTAATTAAATCTCAACTTCTCTCTGCAAATTCAGGAACTGACAAAAAGAGACTTATCAGTTGGGTCACAAAGACACAAACCTATAGAGAATACACTGCAAACTCAATCGTAGAGATTACATGAAGTCTAGGTTATCCATGATATTGAACCTAAGTACAAATCCCCCATTAGAAACAAAACTTAAAGTGCATATAAGGATTTATTAAAATGCATAGAAATATTAGGTATCATGTTTGTGCTTGAGAACGTGCCATCTAAATAATCCTTTTAAAATCCAAATTAAGCAAAGTTCAATGATTTGCAATAACACCACATAAGAACTGCAGTTAAAAAACAGGGTCATTGCATTCATGTAGGACTACATAGCATTCAGCTTTTTTGACATGGCATTGGCTGGCATCTTGTCCAAAGCTTTATGTACACTTAGAGCACTTTTAATCATGGCATATAAAGTGCATAACCAAGCCCAAATTAGCCAAAAGAGATACAAAATGTACAGAATTGAAATGAGCCTGCAACCTTAGGGTAAGAAATTTAATAAAATAATTGGTTATCCTTTATTTTCTATTGTTTCTTTACTTTTTTCCTTTCTTGCACTTCTCTTTGATGTCTCTTTCTTTCAGTTTTCTTATTTCATATTAGTTTGTATTAATGTTTGTTTTATATATAATCGTGTGTGTGTATGTGTATATAAGTCTGCTGCAGTCCAGCCTGAGAGTCAACAATCATATCTGCCTTATCTGAAGGACAAACTTGGTCTACCAAATGACTAAATTCCAGTGGATTTTCCAACT
>JANHZT010007208.1:277146-287848 GCA_032468215.1 Stegonotus admiraltiensis | reverse complement strand
CCCCCCGATTAAATCTTGTTTAGCCAGGAAGTGAACATTCAGCTCAAGTGAGTCTTCTTTCGATCACCTGTATGTTTTGCCTGGTATTGTCTTCTCCAACACTTTCCTGTGGTCATTTGGAATCTTATTCCTGAAAGTAGGATGCTTTCCTTAAAAGGCCAAACTGATGCCCTTCTACCTTTTCCAGGCTGCTGATGCACCATATCCGCGACTGCCTGCCTGAACTGAAGACACGAGTGAATGTGCTCACAGCTCAGTACCAATCAGTGCTACAGAGCTATGGGCAGCCCATTGAAGACAAGAATGCCACTTTGCTTCAGATCATCACGAAGTTTGCCACCGAGTACTGCAACACCATTGAGGGTACAGCACGCAACATTGAGACCTCCGAGTTGTGAGTGAAACCTCTAGTGAACAATATGGCGATGGAGCTGAATGTGGGATAAATAAGCTGGCAGTGGGATGCTGAGGCTGATCTGCTTCTCTGCTGGCCAGGTGCGGTGGTGCCCGGATGTGCTACATTTTCCATGAAACCTTTGGACGCACTCTGGAGTCCATTGATCCGCTGGCTGGACTTACAATGCTGGATATTTTGACAGCCATTAGAAATGCCACAGTAAGTTAATATGATCAATCCTGTCCTCCAGTGCAAGGCTGTCATCCATTATCTTTTGCTTTCATCCATGTTCTCCTTTTCCAATTATACATTGCACAAGAAAACATAGTGTTGGGAATTCACCTAAAATTTTGCTGCCCCTATAATTTAGAAGGGGGATGGATACAAGCCAAGCTTCCTTCCACTGCCAGCTACGGTAATGGGTAATGAGATCTTGGCTTGAAGCATTGTAAGAATTAAGAGTGGTTGCCTATCCTGCTGAAAGCATGACATTCAATTGCAGTTGCTGCAGGCAAACTCGTCATTCATGTAGCCAGAAGAAGGACAACATATTCCCAAAATGCACATGCTTTGATAAGATATCTGCGGGTATTAGTATTTGTAGTTTCTAAGCAAACACCCAAGCTATTAAAGCCAGTGAGCCAATAGAATGGATCTTGTTTCCTGCTTCAATAACAATAGAAGACTCGGTAGAGGATTAACAGAGTTGGAAGGGACCTTAGAGGTCTTTTAGTCCAAATTCCTGTTCAAGCAAAAGACCATATACCATTCTGGACAAATGGCTGTCCAATCTCTTCTTTAAAACTTCCAGTGATGGAGCACCTACAACTTCTGGAGGAAAGCCGTTCCACTGGTTAATTGTCCTGTCCGGAAATTTCTCCTTATTTCTAGGTTGGTTCATCCTCCAGCTTCAGTCGTCATTCAGTTTCTAATGATAGATGTTTTGGTATACCAGAAGAAGGAGGGTAGTGGGAGCGAATCTGTCGGTCCCAACTTAGAAGTAGGATAGAAGAAGGCAACCACTCTATGCTTTCTTGGCATATTTAATTTCTCCCAAGATGTCCAGTTCTATATTACATCCCTTTTTTGCTACTACATGGAATGCCAAGAGCTAGCCTTTCTCATGCAGGTTGTCTTCTGTACTTTTGGTACAGTATCAATTTGTTGTCCTGGAAGCCACTATGCTGTCTAAATTATGGAAGAAATCACTGCTTAAAGGACATGTTGTTGACTGGGCAATGCTATAGCTAACAGTCCGGCCCTGTCACATGAGGCAGGAACAAAATGCAAGTTAAAGTTAGCAACACTGGAAGTGTGTATTTGAAATTAGGGCTGAGTTTGGGGAGACTGAGCTACCTGGAACTTCAACTGATCGAGTCCCTCTTGCATAGGATTTTTCCCTGCCACCAGTTTTTGAAGATGCTTCTCCATCTCTCTGGCAGGGTCCCCGCCCAGCTCTTTTTGTTCCTGAGGTCTCTTTTGAGTTGCTGGTGAAACGTCAAATCAAGCGATTGGAGGAGCCAAGCCTTCGCTGCGTGGAGCTTGTGCATGAGGAGTTGCAGCGCATCATCCAACACTGTACCACCTACAACACACAGGTACTGTCTTGCTGGGCCTGTGATCAACCAGCCTCCATCCCCAGAAGAAGGGAAGGGCTCTTGAGTGGGTTCTGGATCGGCATTCCAATGCATGTGAACTCTCAAGGGCTGGTTGTCATCTTTCCAAATGCCCAACTGTTACAAACTTTTTAAGAAAGCATCCTTCAGTGAGGGAAAGTTCCAATATATAGATGATCCTCAACTTACAACCACAATTGAACCCAAAAACTTTGTTGCTCAGTGGGACAGTTGTTAAGTGAGTTTTGTCCCACTTTACTACCTGTCTTGCTGCAGTTGTTAAGTTAGTAATGTGATTGTTCATTGAATTTGGGCTCCCCATTGACTTTGCTTGTCAAAAGGTGGTGACATGAGCCCAGGACACTGCAACCGTCATAAGTATGAGTCAGTTGCCAGGCATCTGAATCACGATCACATGGCCATGGGGATGCTGCAATGGTTGTACATGTGAAAAACGGTTGTCACATTTTCCAGTGCCATTGTAACTTCAGTTACTAAACAAATGGCTATAAATTGAGGACTACCGTAATCAGTTGGTCTTACAAGTTAAGTAGGAAAACTTATTTACCTAAATAAATAAATAAATAAATATAATTTTCCATCAGATCAGTTGTCATTGAAGAAACACTTTACTGGGTGGTCTGTAATGGCTTCTCTTAAGGATCCACTGGTAATTTTGCCCTCCATTTGTTTTCAATAAGTCAATGTGACATGCAGTGATTCATGCCACACTGACTGTGATAATACAGATAATAGTTTAGACATCTTGATTATTTTGTTTTAATGTGTGCATAACATGTACAGAAATATTTAAAAAAAACTTAATTGGGGAATCCATTTTAAGCACTGTAAGCTTTCCTTCCTTCCTTCCTTTCTCGCTAGATATGTGTGTGTGTATAAAGCTTACAGTGCTTAAAATGGATTCTTCAAGGCATTGTCTGTCTGTCTCTTTAGGAGTTGCTGCGTTTTCCCAAGCTGCATGAGGCCATTGTGGAGGTGGTGACAGGAGTCCTTCGCCGGAGGCTGCCCATCACCAATGAGATGGTAATTGGGGCTTTTTTGCTATGAATAAAAGTATGGAATGGTCCTTGCTGCTGCACATTTCTTCCAGAGGCTTTGAAGCTGGTGGTCGTATCTGGAATTTAGGGTGTGTAGTATATACACTCTCATATGGCAGCTGTCATGGTAGACATGGCTAGTCTGAAACCACCACACAGCAAAGTAATAAAGTTGCACATTATTGCTGCCTCTACCTATTTCCTACTATGAGCCCAGAACGTTGTCTAACATTTCAGCTAACTGCAATGTTGTCTGGGGAGCTGCATATACTTCCAAATGACATATTGGTTCATTTCTATTTTTTATGAACTTTTCTGGGCTCCTTATGAGGCCTAGAACTAGTATTGGAAATAAACATGGTACTTAAGCCTGATATTTTGTTTCAGAGATCTTGGGCATTAGTGAACTTGGATTATTGAGCCCAGTGCCACCCCATCAGATACCTTAGGCCTAATAATGCCTCTCTCCTAGGTGCATAACCTGGTTGCCATTGAACTGGCCTACATTAATACCAAGCACCCTGACTTTATAGACACAGCACTGGTCTCTGCCTCAGTGAGCAGTTCTAAGGTAACTTTTCACAGATGCCCTCTCCCCTGTCCTTAATGTCTACCTTTGTCTTAACTTGCAACTTATTCTTGCATTTCTTCCAATCTAGAGTGACACTGCTATAGATGGTACCTGGCGATGGAAAAGTGAGAAAGCAGAAGAATCTGGCACTGATGATAGGCCTAAAGGATCCTCCCACTCTTTGGTCTATTCTAGCCCCAGTCGGTCCCATGAAGTCAATCTACTGGATACGGTCAGCTGGGATAAACCTGGGAGGAATAGGGAGGAAGAAAGCAGGTGGGCTGGCTAGAACTTTTAGGAGCAAAGAATGTTGCTAGGCGTTGCAATGCAGGAACATAAGGATGAATTGGAAGAAGTGCCAGTATTTGCATTAGAGGTATATCATCTTACCTTTAGGTCATTGCTTTTTGCTCCTATAATGTAGACAATTTTGGTTTGTATTTATGTGGCAGGATGGATTACTGTAAAAGGGTACATCAGAATAAGAGAGTTGGAAGGGACCTTGGAGGTCTTCTGATCCAACTCCCTTTCAAGAGGAGACCTTATACCACATTGGGGAATATTTATTTATTATCATCTCAGCCAAGGGTGTAGAATCTTGAGTAGCTGCTCTCCCAGCTAACCTGCTATTACATTTGGTGAACACTGCTCACAGCCATTTCCCCTGCCTCTCTCTAGCCAATGCCAGCAACGCGGAAGTTAAGCCAGCGTGAACAACGAGACTGTGAGGTAATCCGGAGGCTTATTAAATCCTACTTCCTCATTGTGCGCAAAAGCATCCAGGATAGGTAAGTGGGTTAACAGGAAAATTAGGGTAAGCATTAGTGACTGAGCTGTGGCATCTGGATTTAGTCCTCCTTCAGAAATGGATTTTCTGCTAGTGGAAGTTTGAGACTAAGCAGTGACAAACCTAACTAATAGATTTTATGCAACTCCTTGTAGAAAAATTAAGACTTTGGCCATTTTTGAATGAGAGGATAGCCTTTCTTCCTCAACTCAACCCCTTAAAAGTTTTTGGGGGGTTTGGGAAACTGCTATTCTCAAAATTCTTGGTCAGTTTCTGACAAATTTTCTGTAACTCCAATACATACGTGGTTTCTTGTTGCTATAATCAGAATATTTCATCTTCTGCAGGCACATCAGTTTCCATATGTAGTTCAAAGTATTTTGAATAACAAAGCATAATTTGAGAAGTACTACAGATGGAGATTATCTAAGCCAAAAGTGCTATAGTAATCTATTTCTGCTAGCAATAGGAAAGATGAAATTATACTTAAACAATAACCGTCAATAAAGAAATTGGGGATTTTCTTTTAAGAACCTGTGTCCAAATCAATTTATCTGCTTTTCATCCTGTAGTGTACCTAAAACCGTGATGCACTTCCTTGTGAACTACGTCAAGGATCATCTCCAGAGTGAACTTGTGGGCCAACTGTATAAGCCCCAGCTTCTAGACACACTCCTAACAGAGTCCGAGGACATGGCACAGCAGCGTAATGAGGCTGCCAATATGCTCAAGGTGATGGAGGGCAGGGTTACTAGAGGTCAGCTGTTTCAATGATGACCAAAGAAAAAACGTGTTTCTGGCTCATCGGGAGCAGAACCAGTTTGCTGCCACCCTAAGTAGCCTTCTCCACCTTGGCTCCCTCCATGTGTTATCTAGCTTCAGTTCTGAGACAAGATGGTGTAAGGTTGGGAAAGAGTAGCCAAGATCCCAGGACCTATTCCAAATTCCATTACCACCATTTTTTTCAAATCGGTGACAAACCACCCACTTCTCAGATAGCTAGTTGACAAGTATTTTAGCTTTGTGCATAGAATGCATTAATTTTCGGTATCACACTAATGAAGTGTGGTACTGATCCCTATGCTGATTAGTTGTCATGTCCAAGTCCTCAGCCAAGTCTTCTGCTCTTTTGTAGGCATTACAGAAAGCCAGCCAAACAATATCAGAGATCCGAGAGACTCAGCTCTGGTGAGATGCATTCAAACCTTCAGAAGATTCCATGTTGCAAGAACGTTACTCACCCAGAACCATGCAAGTGTTCAGCTCTTGACTCCCATCTGAATCTTTACCATTTCCCAAATGGGGAAATCATCCTCAGTGATCAAGTTCTAGTTTAGAACAAGAGTGTGTCCCTATTTTAATTGTGTTGAAGTGTCCGTGGTGCACGGATAGCATTTTGGAGCCGGCATATGGTGGCTCTCCCCTGCTACCTCATCCGTCTTCCATATTTTTCCAGTTTTGCTAGTCACTGGTATTAAATTCCTGTTTTGATTGTCAAGCTTGCAGCCTTGAGTACTTGCCAAGTTTGGCCAATCTTTATTTAGGGCAGATTTAATCTTGCTCTAAATTCTATGTATTTCCTGAACATGGTGCATTTGGTACATGTATTGAAATGAAACCTCGTCTGTGTTTGCTTAACTGTTAGGAACACACTGCTCTGTATTTGGCCTTGTAATTGCCTTTTATTCTCGTAAACTGCTGTACAGGTAAAAAGAGGAGCCTCTTGATAGATTAAAAATGCCTGAGTAACCTTGAATAAGATAAGTGCTTGACTAGAGGGATTCATCTACTCTGGCCCAAACAAGGAGCTGATAACGCTGGATCTCACTCTGGACTGTGCTTTCACAAAACATTTTATCCAGGAGTCATGTGCAATAGTGTCACTTGTGGGAGGCTTCACCTGTTCCTGGATGCTTGAAGGGTAAGGGTGGGAATCTGAACAGTTCCCAAGTTTGCACGTATCTGAACCAAGCAGGGACCAGGGTTGGCCTGCAAATTTTCATGAAATAAACAGTGGAAGATTGCACAGTTGGTGTGTTTTGTTTTCTTTAAAGGAAATCAAAAACAGTTGACAATTATAAGTTCCTATTAGGGTGCCTGGATCCCAACAACTATCCAAAAATACAAAGTGCTGATGCTGGACTTAAATTCTACATTTAAATGTACATTCTACATTTTGGGGCTGGGGTTGTTGCTTTAAATGGTATGGTGACACATGTTTTTTCTTTGTTATCCCTTGTGCTTAAAAGAATGGTTAACTGACACCAGGGTGTTTTTTTTTTCATACTTTGCTGCTAGTTGGATGGATGAGTGGAGACTGTTGTCTGCAGGTGGCTTGACACTTCTGCCCTTCGGGATGGCAGCCATTTCTGCTTGTAGGTGCACATTCCCAAAAGATAGACTGGGCTTAGAAAAGCTGCACATTATAAGGATTATTGTGAGGGGGACCCATTGATAGGGGTTGCTCCCCTACAGCCTGAGCGGGTACAGTTTATAGGTTAGGTGGAAAATGCTATTAAAAACAAGCTCATGGCTGGCGTCCTGAAGGCTCAAAGGTCTGTTGAATCAAGCTTCACACACGCTGTCAACTTGCTACATGACTAAGTTAGGCAAATAACACACAAGACAACCCTTTTTCACACAGCAAGGACATTTGATCAATTTATGAAGCATCAAATATACATTTTCATATATACAAAGTGGAACTGATCGGGTGGGTGGGGGAGAAGGAAAGGAAACAAAAATACAGTCAATCTGAGAGAAGGAGCAGAGGGGAAGCCCCATGCTATAGAAAATACATGGGCTGGAGACACCACCCCCCTCATAAAGGCTGGTATTTATAATATATATTATATACATGGAAATCTGTACAGCAACAAACCCAACACAGGAAGTGCAGTGCAGGGCAAGGACAAAGTGCATGCTCGGGGGTGGGGCACAGGGTAGGAAGACCTGACATGGGGTGTGATGTGGGGGAGAGGAGGAACCCAGGACTTTGCAAGGTGGCACACGGAGGCCTGAGCTGCCACCTGATAAAGATTCCTGGCTTCCCTCTCAAGGCTGTGGAGCATAATTGGTTGGCAGAGGGCAATGAAGCCTAGTGCTTCAAAAATGTGGGAGTCAAGAAACCCGTAAGCCTCCTGAGACCCTCTACCATTTGCTCCTCTCTAGTCTTCCCCCTTCCTCAAAAGAATGAGAAAAATCTCACCTTTCACTCAACTGGCTCACCTTAGAGCAGTAATTTCTGTAAGTTTAGCAGGGCGCTTGAGCAGGGCCTATACAGGCCACAACAAGCCATTACGCCAAGCTTCTCCCTGACATTCTCTGCATCACTGACTGAGCAATAATCTTCCTACCTCTGACTGGGTAAGATGGCAGTGGTAATTCAGAGAATCAAGAGGGCAGCGGGTGCAGCCGGCTGGATGAAGTATTTTTTAGCTTGGGCAACCTCTGAGGCTAGCCTAACTTTCTACAGCCAGTAGAGCTAACCTTCAGAGGTGGCTAGTCTGCATTTTGGTATGGGTCACTGCTCTACTTCCCTCTTCTAAGATAGGGGAAAAATAGTGTGCTTCTATTATTAGAAATCTGGGGAGCACCTCTTTGCATTTTATTAAGCAATAAAATAATTTCTTCCATCCAAAATCCATAGCATCTCCTTAAAAATATAAAAACAGGCACTGTTAATTCAGGCACCATTTCCTTACTTTCTGAAATGATGACTTGATATCGTTAATCCAGCCTTTTCTCTCTTTGTCCAAAGCTAAAACAACAAGACCTAGGAGGAGGCCCACCTCTTAACATTACTAGGCAAGGTAGGTGAGTGGCAGAACAATGTAGCACCTCGAGGGAAGGAAGGTGGTGAGGGCTGGACGTGCCCCATAAGCTTGATTTGGGGCAGCAGAAACTGGATGCCATCTTTTTCTGGAAACACAGCGCACAGGGATTAAAGTGCATCTAACTTCCCAAAGGAACTAATTGGGAGAGAATTCTACTCTACCTCCCCATTACCAGGCATTAATGCACTGAGTGGATGAAGAAACAATTTAGGAGAGAAGTGATCACAGCAGTTTACTCTTCCCCTCTCCAATTCAATTAGGGGTGGGTTCATAAAGCCCAAGAATATAGAAGTCTGTATCTTTAAAAATAGATTCAGTGCAAACCCCAGAGCAGGGGTGAGGAGGAGAAGGGAGTAAAAATAGCCCTTTATGAATAAGAACTGAGAGGGCAGGACACATTCCCTTCCCATGTCCCAGACATCTCCATACTTTGGACTCATCTCTTCCCCACAGATCCTTCACATCTCCCATCCGAGTCTCTTTCCTTTCTCTACTTGAAACAGCAGAAACTGACAAACTGCAAATTACCAAGACAGCCTCTTTTCATCATCTCCCCAAAAGAGCAGAGGGCCCCAAGGACTCATCAGCTCCACACACTGCAGGTGACTGACAGATGTATCTTTCTCTCTATAGAGTAAGTCAACAGGTTAGACAGCTTTCAAGAGGAAGAGCCTATTTTCTAAAACACAAAGTATTTGTCTAGTAATTGGTGACACTAGAAGGGCAAATTGAGGGAAGACCGATTGAAAGTACTGTATTTTTCGGAGTATAAGACGCACCGGAGTATAAGACGCAGCTTAGTTTTTGGGCAGGAAAATAGGGAAAAAAAATCTGCGTACCAGGTATTCATCTGGCTAGCGTCCTTAGTCTGGTCAGCTTCAGCACATTAGTTTGCTGGTTTTTTATCCCCTGCTTGGGGATAAAAAACAACTTCTAAGGCACAGCTGAGAAGCAGCAGCAATGAGAAAAGCAGGCAAAGCACAGGGAGATCGCTTCACTCAGCTAGCGCCTAGTTAGGGCTGAAAAAAAAGCTAAAGAACAGCTGAGAGTTGGAGAAAAGCATGGAGATCGCTTCACGAGAGTCGAGGGGAAGATCGAGGGGAAGATCGCTAGCTAGTGCCTCAGCGCGTTAGGGCAGAAAAAAAGCTTCGAAAAAGCTAAATTCGGAAAATAAGATGCACCCAAATTTTCAGCCTCTTTTAGGGGGGAAAAAGGTGTGTCTTATACTCCGAAAAATACGGCATCTAGGACACCAAAACACAGAAGCATCTTTGAGGAGCAACCTGCACAAGGGGCATGCTGATACCCACACTGCTGAAGAAATCTGTAGGTACCATAGGTGTAAATTTTTTTTTCAGATATAACAAAGCACCTGCCTGAGGTTTTCTGTGGTAATGGAACCACCCCCTCTGACAGAGACAGGAAGGCACGCTCCCATCAGCACTAATATCAGAAGTCAGAAGTTACTCGGCAACAACAATTGCTTAACACCACAGCAGTTCCATGCCACAGCCAGGTGTATGAAAGTGGGTATTAAATAAAACCACCTCAAAATATTGTCACGTTATGGCAATAAAGAACATTTTAGGTGAAAAGGGGCAGTATAAGCTTTTCCTTGCTTGTCATCTACAAGAAGTGGCTGCTTTTCCCCAAATAAAGACTAATCATTGGGGAAAATGGAGGCTTATGAGGAGTTGCAAGGAGAAAACGAGAGACTTGAGAAGGGCTAAACTCCTGGTTTCTGCTGTACTTCTTCTGTACACAAATTCTGTGCCAGTTTGCAGAATTTGGCAATGAACGAAGTGTTTTATGCAGCCCCAAAACTTCATCTATGGTCTAGAACTCTGTTCCACTTTCTGCATTTACAGGGCTGTTTGCCATGAGGAAAAGTGAGTTCATGGTCCACAGGACCTATTAAAAAGTGGGTTAATCAGACTGAAAACGTATTCTTTTGGGGTAAATCAGGAAAAAAATGAGAGATTCTTCTTCAGTCATTCTTCTGAGTAAAAATTACCACTAGAAAGCAGGATTCATAAATGCCATTTGCAGTTTAAACATGACACAGAGAAGGCAGCCACAGGGACTATCTGCTACCTGTTAAAATTTTAAAAATACAAAGCTTTTATTCTTATCAGAAAATTCTGGGGCCAATGAGAGAGAGAAGAAAAGAGACTTCTGAAAAGTCTTGTTTGGATTAGTGCTTTTTGGAGACAGAGTCTGAGCAGAAGAAAACAGATTCCTCTGCACGTTAAAAACCACCACACTGGGTAAGATTGCCTGGGAGACTAGCAGGTATCCCACATACAGCACATTATCTCTGCCCATTTCTGACAATGGGAGCATGTAGCAAAATCATATGACTGATTCCTTCCTTCCTTCCTTCCTTCCTTCCTTCCTTCCTTCCTTCCTTCCTTCCTTCCTTCCTTCCTTCCTTCCT
>JANHZT010007208.1:249169-259650 GCA_032468215.1 Stegonotus admiraltiensis | reverse complement strand
GGGGGGAGGGGAAGTCATCTGCAGTGCAATGTCTACTAGTGTTGTTGGTTTAGGAGGTGATTAAGTCTGGGAAACAGAATGGCAAACCAAGAGAAAGAAGCTAATGTGGAGCCCTTTTAAGTTTCATTGCATAATAAGATGAGGTGAGAATGGAAATATTTTCCATTCAGATATTCAAAGACACAAAAGGCACCTGTGAATTTACATGATCTTACTTATTTGGTACAGAGTGTTTCAGGCTTGAAAACAGTGTACGACTCGGAGTGAGTAGAGACTGCTTCCAGATCAGAAGGTTACCATAAAGTAGTCATTATGCATTATAAGTCCCCTTTGCAGGAAAAATATCAGGCCCCCTTATCATCTGTTTGTTGTCTTGTCAGAAATGTCCATCGTGTTACTTATTTGCCAAGGCTAAAGATCAATGCTTTTTCTGTGCCAAGGAATCCCTAGATGCACTTGCACAGATATTAAGCCTACTTTGTCTTGGCTGCAAAACCCAGACAACCCCTGGATATAACTCTTCCTTCCCATTTAATACCATGTTTCCCCGAAAAGAAGACCCTGTCTTATATTTTTTTGAACCCCAAAATAAGAGCTTGGCCTTATTTTCGAGGAGGTCTTATTATTTTGGGGTGCGTGGAGCAAGATGGGGCTCCTCTTGCCATCTTACCCAATCTCCAGCTCTGTCTCCCTAACCCTAACCAGAGGAAATGGCGGGGACTGGCTGCACATGCGGTTAAATATTTTTGGGGAGGGTTTATTATCTGGGGAGGTCTTATTTTCGGGGAAACATGGTAGTCAGCTGGGTTTCTGCAACCCAAATATGGTACAAAAGCCCTGGGTGCCCTGGGCAGAGTATGAAGAGGTTCTAACAGGATGAAAACAGCAGAAACAAACACAAATGGTAATAAAAGGAACGCAGATTATTAACTGTTCTATAAAGATAATTTTAATAACACCAAAGTGTGTTGATTGTTCGATGCTGAACTTGGTTGGTTATCCTTGTACCTTTGCACACCACAACAGAAATACGGTGTGGAGTATCTACTGTATATGAATTAGTTGTGGTTCCTAGGAGGAGTCAGTCAAATAGAATTTCAGAGTAGAGGTGAAATTCCAACAAGGGATTTGCTAAGTCATGACCCATTTTTCGTAGCTTGTCTCTGTATATACTAAACAATTATTCCTGCTGCTAATAAGAGGGATAAACATTGCGGCTACGCATTATGATTGTAACATTTTCAACCAACAAACCAGGGAGCCTTGGCATTGTGCTCATTAGTTTTCCAACTTTTTTCCATTTTTTTTCCTTTGAAAGAGACTTACAAAGTAAAAAAACAACACTACAACTGAAAACTCAAGTAATATCAAGGCAAAAATCAAGCATGCTTCATCTTACAATGCAATCCCAAATGGGATTATCTTTTCTAAAACAGCTCATCCTGATTAGGGGCAGAAGATTTGTGAGGACACAAGCTTGCCCTGTGGGGTTATAAGCAAATTAATTCTTGCTGCTTTGCCTGGGTGGGGTGGGGGGGAGATGTGGGTGAAGTGGAGCTGCAAGAACAAATGAAAATATTGGCTTCTGTCAGCTTCAACTGAGCCTACTTTGAAGTGGAAACCTGGACTATGATGAAATAGAGCAGCTTTGTCCATCCTCTGCTTCTCTTTTATGTAGATGAAACAAAGTTTAGATGCAGCATAAGGAAAAGGTCCTTCTGGCTAGAAATGAGACCCACAGACTGGAGGTCCCCATCTATGCATTGGCTTAGCTCAGGGACAGCAGAAGATACTTTGATACTGTGTTTTCCCAAAAACAAGACTGGGTCTTATTTTCTTTTGACCCCCCCAAAAATGGCTAGGGCTTCTTTTTGGGTGAATCTAATTATATGACTCACCTTGGGTCGGCTGCACAGACAGCCCCGCCCAACAGGAGCCTGCTGCCAGCCCACTTCTTCTGTGGCCGCTTGCCGTTGCTGGCACGCATCGCCCCTGGCATGCGTTGCCCCTGGCCTCCCTTTCGCCATCAGAGCCTTCTGGAAAGCCCTCTACACCTGAGAAATGGGCTCCGGATTGGTGCACGCGGTGCCCCCCGGCTTCCATTTCACCTTCAGATGCCTTCTGGAAAGTCCTCTGCAGCCGATAACAGAGGTCTGGATTGTTATGCAGAGGGCAACTGAAGGTGAAATGGAAGCCAGGGACAATGCGTGCTAGTGGTGGCAAGTGGCCACAGAAGAAATGGGCTGCAGAAGAAGTGGGCAGCAGAAGGAGGTGAGGCAGGTGTCGGGGTGTGTGAGGCCTGGTAAGTAGGGCAGCTCCACCACCCCCAAGCTTAATTTTTACCTCGCCCCACCCCCTGCACCCCGGGGTGGGTGGGGTCTTAATTAGGGCTAATTTTGGAGGTAGGGCTTAATTTGAGCCCATGTGTTCAAAAACATGATAGGGCTTCTTTTCGGGGTGGATCTTATTTTAGGGGAAACACGGTAGCAGAGAAACAATGAGGTTTTTGGAAGGGTTGAAGAAGCATCAGGGGTTATAATCAAGCTGGAGAACACAAAAAGGTCTCACTTGGGCCTTACCTGCTTGGAGAAGGAATCCTCCAGCTCCGTGATGTCATTGCAGAAGCCTCCAGAAGAGGAATGCAGGGAGCTACCATCCAAGCCGGTCCGGCAAGAGCCACCGTAGGGAAGGCCGTGATCCAGAAGATGAGGTCGAGCACTAGCCATGGAGCCCTCATCCAGAGAGGCAGGTTTACCTTCAAAGTAAGGGGCGTTCTGGGTCTTGTCATATTCTTCAAACGAATATTGCATCCGCATGTTGGACAGTATGATGCGCCGTGACATACGGCTCTCTGATGCTGAACTTCTTAGACGCTCAAACTTTTTGTTCATGCGGTATTGGCGAAAGGCTGTCTGAATTGTACGAGCTGCCCGCCGGCTCAAGAAATAGCCCCCATACTTCCGCTCCAGCATCTCCACCTATGATGGGCATCAATAGAGAGGAGGGATTTGGAAAAGACAAGAGGGAGATGAGTGAGGAGAATAGGAAAATCGAAACATGAAGCTAAGAACAAGCCAATCATGCAAAAAAACCAGAAGGTTCTGAGCAAGATATCACACTGGGTTTTCTCAGAGCAAAAGGAACCACAGGATATTGTCAATTTCCTGAAGAAATTGAAGAAGCTTCTTGGATGAGAAGAGAAACATCTTCAAAGAAAAACCAGAAAGTCTAGTTGCCTCTGGAAAAAACACCTTTGGGTCAGCCTTGGTAACTTTAATATGTCTGGACTTCAACTTGCTGGCTGGGGAATTCTGGGAGTTGGAAGTCCAGACATTTTGAGGTTGCCAAAGTTGAGAAGCATCGACCTACAGACCCTTCAGGTACAAAGCATATGCTCTAGTATTAAGCACTCCCTCTAAGGGTTTCCGTCTTTGCCTTGGATCTTTCAATCTTTTAAAGGACTTTTGTGGGACCAAGTTTTCCTATTTCATAGATAGTTCCCACACTGGTTCAATCTACGAAACCTTTTACTGCAGTCTTCAGACCAATCAGGTCCATAACTCCCAAAATGCCCACAATAATGCTGGCTCATTGGACTTCAAGCAAGCCACAGGATCTTATTCCTGCATATCAGGAACCCCAGAAACAAGGGGAGCTCTCATAGCTCAGCACTATCTACGACCAGGTACCTTTTTGTCCTGAAGATCCGTTGAGAGCTCATAGCTGTCGGATAGTGCTGATCGTTTGCTATCCTCCTCTTCCTGCTTCCTCAGCGCCACGCTGGCTGGCTGTAGCCGAGCTCGCTGGGCCCACGGAAGCCCTGGTGACGGAGCGTGACAGACAGAAGAGGAGGAAGATGGCACTAAATCGTAGTGCTCAACCTTGGTCACTTCAGGGACACATCGGTATGGTTGACTGCCCAGACTGTCTACTATGGTTCCTGCCTCGCTTCCCGGAGGGTCTCCTTCCACACTGCAAGAAAGAGAAAAGAGGCTAAATGAATGTGGATGAACAAAGGTTTTTTAAAAATCATAGAGATGAAGTATGCACCAACATTATTTTGAACTCAGAACACTCCTCATAATGCTTGTAACCAGCCATTTTGCATTTGCAAGCAGTCACTTTCTTCTCAGAATGGCGGTCTCATGAAACATTTTCTACTTCCTTAGCAGCTACACACCGATACTGTACTTTTATACTGTTTATTGTACCTTTATGTCATATTATAGACTGGCCAATTCAGCCACGGAGAACTACAATTAATCTATTGCACAAATTCTTTCATTGAATGAATCTCCTGATTCTTCACAAGTCCCTACTACAGGTAGTCCTTACTTACTGATTGCCTTATTCGCCGACTGTTCAAAGTTATGATGAGGCTGAAAAAGTAGGCTTACAGTCAGTCTCGAAATCTGCAATATTCCAAAAAAATCAAGTGGTCTGGGAGAGCGGTGAAATGCAATTTTTTTTACTACCGGTTCTGTGGGCGTGGCTTGGTGGGTGTAGGTTGGTGGGTGTGGCATGGGAAATATACTGCAAAATCTCCATTCCCACCCCACTCCAGGGGAAGGATACTGCAAAAATCTCTATTCCCACTTCTGGGACCAGCCAGAGGTGGTATTTGCCAGTTCTCCGAACTACTCGAAATTTCCACTACCGGTTCTCCAGAACTTGTCAGAACCTGCTGAATTTCACCCCTGGTCTGGGAGCTTGGGTCATTAAGCACAATATCCTGTGATCAGTATTTATGACCTTCACTGCCAGCTTACGACAAATAAAGTCAGTGAGGAAGTCAACAGGAAGTAATGTTATGGTCACATGATGTTGTGCTTAATGATATGTGGTGCTTCAGTTAATGACAGCAGATGTTCTAAATCCAGCATAGTCACATGTTTCACTTAGCGACCACATTGCTTAGCAATGGATCTGTCAGTCCCAATTGTGATCAGTAAGTGAGGACTGCCCGTAATCACAATAATTCTGGATTAACTCTTTCTCAGCAACAGTTTGTTATCATTCTCCTGACCTAAGAAATAGGCCCTGAAGCTTCCATTAGCCCCATTTGGAAAGCGTGTACTTCCTGAATGTAGAACAGGAGATGGGGGTGGGAGAGGCTGATCAATCAGAGGAATAACATGAAGGTATGGGTTAAACCTTGATCTAATCAACTCCAATTGTTTTGCATTTGTTTTTCTTTTTTAGGAGAAGTAATTCCTTGTGCCCTATAAAACCCCTACTGGGATGTTCCTTGTTTCTCTCAGCCCACGCCAGCTTGCCTGGGTTCTTCCTAATGCTGTCTCCGAAGACTACTCTGTCTCCTTTCCATCAGAATGGAACTTTTGTAAAATAGAAAATTTCAGGAGAGTTGCAAGTGGATGACAGTATGGCTGACCAAAGGCAAAATGAATTCTATCCAACGCATCCACATCAGCTGTGTGCATCAAATAACATATGCAGCAACATCACACTGCAAACTCTACTTCTTTTGTAGTGTGTCATGACATCACATGCCTATACATTGAGAAGTAGAACTTATGACATCATGGAAGAACATTTCATCATTTCTATGCAAACTTTAGATTTATCTGGATATCTCTGAATGCATCAAGAGGGAACCAGGTTGGAGAAGGCTGCTCTGTTCAACTTTTGCATCATAATTTTGACTTAAACAAGTCCAGACTCCCCTGAACAGATGCCTTCTTAAGCACAGTAAGCATGTATGTACACATCTGGTTTAGATAACTATACCTGGTCTAATAAATTCAATTATACCTTTCTAAAACTTCTGCGCAGCTTGAAATCCACAAAGACAAACAAAGCTCTCCTGGCATGTTTGTAAATAAAATACTTACATTACTGCCAAGGGAACTCTGGGCAAGATGGTTGCCAAGGACAACCAGTTATCTGGCAAGGGATGAATTCTGACAGGATATGAATGTGAAATGTGGAGTTTCCTGTATGCAGAGGTCCAGAGAGACCTAGACATGGCACTGGGTATTTGCTAACACTCTCATTTTGTAGTCTGAGGCAAACTCTCAAAAGCAAATGACTGAGGCTGAGCTTTCACTGCCATGGAAAACTAATAGATTACAAGTTATTAAGGCCTGCTTCAGGTTTACCAAACCAAGAAGAGATATTCACTTCGTTGGGTAGGAGAAATTTACACTAGAATCACACCCATCCCTGACTATATCTTTGCCCACCAGCCAAATGCATTCTCTCTCATCATCATCATCATCCATAAGGAAGGCAACTCTCAATAGAAAAAATGTTCCTTAACATTCCTAACAGTCACATATGCAGGATGGGCAGTTGCACAAACTAAATAAACAAATATATTCTATAAAATATCAATGATGGCTGTGTCCCACAGGGGTATTTAGTGATGGCCAAATAATCTGGTTTGCCATTCCTAAGGGATTTTTTTTTTGTATTTACATTAAATTTATTAACAACCATAAAAAGAAGGGATAAATTTGTTAGCCATTGTCAGAACATACAATTGGACTAGATAGATCAGAGGACTGATCCAGGAATCTCCAGGAGATTACATATATTCTTGTTCTTAAAAAGTAAAATACAGATAAAAAGGAATTTTAAAATGTGGAGGTTATAGTTTTCCAGTACATCATAAATTAGCTGTAAATAACTGATCATACCACTATTAATTTAATATTACTATTAAATTAAGTTCTAAGATAAAAATTAATACCAACAACCATGATCAAAGCAGTATAATTTACCAAGTAAATTATAAATTATAATTTTATAGTTCATAAAATTCAATCCATATTACTAAGAGTCTGTTCTGATTTAAATAAACTTGTAAAACTGAATTATAGGTTGAATATACAGAGAAACTTACATTTTGGATGTGGTGCAAATCCCTAAATTAAGTTGTAGTTTAGGAATGGTTTGAGTTGAATTCCATGTCAGATTTGCAAAGTTATTACAGTCATCAAAGCTTACTCCCACAGCTTTGGTTAGCCATTTTTCCACAGAGGGGATCAAATATCCTTTTCAGTAAAAAGCTTGTAATATCCTTGTTATAGTTAGCATTTACAGATATAATTCAGTATCTCTGAATTATCAGTATCTATCTGCCATGAAAGTTGCATCTGCTGATATCCCTAATTCTTCATAACAATTATACAGCCAGTGAAAAATCCCTATCCTTTCTTTTCCCTTTTGCAAATTCATTCTATTTCTAAATGCTCTTGAAAAGCTGAGTTCTTCTGGTTAGGAGTATAGCATTGGCACTTTATCCTCATTGGACTAAAGTGCTTTTTCTACTTTCAGCCCAACAATACCTAGATTCTCCTATGCAGATCTTTCAGAAAATGTATGAGAGTGTAGAGGACTTCCACTATGCTTTTTCTCAGATTGAGATGATGGCCTGTAGAGGCCCTGGACAGGAGACATTGTTGGGGTAGATTCAGCCAACTGAATTAGATGTCTGCATCATTCCTATACTTTCCAATCTATCAATCTTAACAATATCTAAAATAGATCATTCAAAGAAGCTGTCTTTACTAGCCACAATATAATGCTTCTTTCTCTGTTTATTCTTGTGTGGTATGTTCACATATGCTTTTCCTGGTCTGGTCTGAATATCTAAGCCCCGAATATAGATTGGTTTCTACTCTAAATATTTATTGCAGCTTTACCAGCACTACAGGTACCCCAGGAGACTCTGGGGAAGGCTGACTTATTAAAAAAAAAGTTATTTAGCAACCAACTGCATAAGCACATGCAGTAACTTTCCTGGTCTGAAACACCTAGAAACCTTCTAATCATTCATAGCACTTCCAAGTCACCAAAGGATGCAGTACAATAGACAAGTGGTCTGTTATATGTCTAACACATGTTTGCAATTTTAAGCAGGGAGGCCGGCAGGCCAAAGCAATTCTAGGGATCTTCTTGTGACAGTATACAGAGTCAAGGGATAGTACTCTACATGGCAAAACACAAGTGGTCTAAAGTCTGATCTAATACGATCCCTTAACAGTCAATCTCAGGTGGTGACATGAGTACTCTTACAGGAGTCCAAAATGGTTTACAAAATGAAAGAGATGAAAAACTGCCACTAAAATAGTAGTGCTGAAAAGAACTGGATTAAGAAAACACTTTAGCATAAGGATGCAAAGTTGGTTGATTCTTTACATCACTGCCCAAATAGTTCAACAATGCTTTAGCAGTTAAAGGAAAGGACGCTCCATGAACCTCTCTTACGAGGCCTGTAGCATTAGAGGCCTGTAGCATTAGAACTGCAAAAGTAAAGCAAACTTGCTGGCTTGAGGTGGGAGGTTGCTCCCACAGGAATCAATGTACCTGCAATTTTGGGGAATTAAAGCTCCTAAAGGCTCAAAATATTCAATACCAGCATTTTGAATTAGAGACAAAGCACTGCAGTGCCTCAAAACAGTTATTAGTTGACAATGTATGTTGTTCTACAGTATATCAGTGATCAGATTTGTGGCTTGTATTTCAGAAGCAAACGGAATTTCTTTCTGAGATACATAGGGTAATGGGAAGGGGAACTTTAATAACACTGGGAATAAATATTGCCATATTTGTAAATATATGTATCCTTCAGGAACATCCTGATTTGATTCCTGGCAGCCTCCTCCTTCACAGTATAAAGATGCATAAGCATCATCTATCCTTGGCACTAACCAACAGGGAACCAATTCATGAAGTGGAAATAGCAGAATACTAGAAAAATGACATATAATGCTAGAATTCTTGAACCTTGATACAGAATTGAAGTATCAGCAAATACCTTGAACTTCACAAAAGGAAGATTTTAATAAAAGAGCAGTAATTAGATTCCATAGAAATTCTAAAAGAGAGGAAACTTAAAGTCCAGTTGCAAACAACTCCAGTGAAGGGAAGAAACAGAAGACAACAGAAGAAGACAACATGGGTGTAACATAATAAACATTGGAAAACAAAGAATGCTCTTAGAAGATGGACAGAAGACAGGTCATCAAGGAAAAGGTAGCAAGATACAGTAGAAGCAACATCAAACGGCCTAAAACCCAGGTAAGGTTGGTGAAGAATAACAAAGAGGGTTTCCTCAGTTATGTTTAAAATATATACATCATCCATAGTTATTATATTGGTGTGCTATAGAAATAATAAAAGAAAAAATATCAGATGCTAAAAGAATACAAATGCTTACAGGTTATCAAAGGAAAAGGCAAACTATCCAAGTTTTATTCTGTTTTAGTCTTCTCCAACAAGACGGCCAGAAAAAAATTAAAGAGCAGGATGAAGAACTGAAACTTGAAACTGAAAAAAAAACATAGCAAGGAAATACCTGTTCAGTAATGTCAAAATCAGCATGGATTTGTCAAGTACAAGTCTTGGCAGCCTAACCTTGTATTTTTTTTTAAACTAGGTAATAGATTAGGGGAATGGTAAAAAAAAATAATAATGTATCTTCACTTTAAGCACTAGACAAGAAACCTCATGACTACCAAGTCAAATAAGCATGAGTCAGATTCCATGACAATTAAACAAATAACTCAAAATTTTACTCAAAGAGGGTGGAAAAAAAAGATTCAGTCTTGGGTCCTATATTCTGCAACATGTTTGTTAATAGCCTGGCTAAGAAAGCAAATGCACATGACACCAAATTGGGTGGAATTGCTAAAACCTAAGAAGACAGAAATATTCAAATTTATATGGTATATGATAGCTTGAATAGTCAAAACTAAGAGATAAATTGAACGCTCTTCACCTAGTAAACAAAAAATAAGATGAACAGATGCAAAACAGGATGGAAGATACTTGGCTTGGCAATAGTATTTGTGGAAAAAGATCTGCAAATGGCTACAAACTGAATATGATTCAGAAGTGTGATGCGGCTGCAAAAAAGGCAAATGCAATCGCAGACTGCATCAGAGGAGCCATATTTTCCAAATCACATGAAGTAACAGCTTCACATTATTCCACAATGGCCAAGATCCCATTTTAAATTCAGAATCCAGTTTTGGGCAGTCTACTTTAAGAAAGATTCAGAAAACTAGAACAGGTTCAGAGAAGAGAAATAAAAATTAACAGGGAAATTAAATTCAGTGAAGACAGATTAAAGAAACTGGGGAAGGGGGTGATTTGATGATGCTCTTTAAGTAACTGAAAATATTATACATAGACAGTTTATTCTATATTGTCAGTAGAAATATACGTAAAACGATGGGTTTGACTTACTGAACATTCCATTTAGGTATTCAGAAAAACTCATTTTGAAGTGGAACCCATTAACTAAGAAAGTATTGGGCTCTCTTTTAATTAGGACCCGGGTACTTACGAGACCGCCTTCTGCCACCGATAGCCTCCCATCGACCAGTACGCTCCACAGAGAGGCTCTCCTCAGGGAGCCGTCGGTTAGACAGTGTTGACTGGCGACCCCCAGGGGGAGAGCCTTCTCTGTGGGGGCACCTGCCCTCTGGAACGAGCTGCCCCCGGAGATTCGT
>JANHZT010007208.1:235439-249076 GCA_032468215.1 Stegonotus admiraltiensis | reverse complement strand
TCTTGGTGTTTGCCTTGGTATCCGATCCTGAGCCAAGGCTGTTCTGGTGATCAGCCTAGGTACTAATCTGGGCCTTGCATTCCTTTTTTAAAAAACAAAAATGTTATTGAAATTTTCAAATGTAAGAATAAAAATTAATACAAACTAAAATATAGTAAGAAGGAAAAAAAGAAAAACCAGAGGAAAAATAGAAAAAAATACATAGAAGTGGCTTCCAATCTTCTTATAGGCGCTATAAGCACAGGTAGTCCTCAACAAATTTGTTTAGTGATTGTTTGAAGTTACTGTTTGAAGCACTGAAAAAAGTGACTTACGATCATTTTGGTTGTTGCAGCATCACCCTGGTCATGTGATCAAAATTTGGAAACTTGGCAACTGGCATGTATGTATGATGGTCCAGTGACTATCTGACAAGCAAAATTAATGGGGAAGTCAGATTCACTTAACAACTGGGTTACCAACTTAACACCAGGAGTGATGCACGTAACAATTGTGGTAAGAAAGTTCATAAAATGGGGAAAAATTCTTAACAACTGTCTTGCTTAAAAACAGAAATGTTGGGATCAATTGTGGTCGTAAGTCAAGGATTACCTATATAACTGTGTGTGGATTAACCTTGTTCTCCAAAGTTATATTGTGACTCTCATCTTTCTATCATCTGCTTTATCTAATAAACAAAACCATAGACTACAACTTCCTTTTTTCCTATTTAAGAAAAAAAGTCTACAAGAGGTTTCCAATCAGCAACAAACATCAATGTTGTCTTTTCTCTAGTCTGGCAGATCAATTTGGCCATCCCAGTAAGTTACATTTTGCATTGTTGCTTGTCCACAATATGCCAGTCACCAGTTTGGGCTAGTTTTCTTCTTATAATTATAATGAGATAACTTTGAGCTACCTGAAAGAAGGCTAAGGCAAAATTTAACAAAATAAAATTAGGACAATCTGGACAGCAGAGAAACTCTTATATGGTAATTCAATGAGAAAAAGAGATCATGCTCACCCAGCACAACTGGTCAAGTTATTTTTCCTCTGCTCTGTATCAGCAGCATACAACTGGATGACTCAGTTAGACATTAGTTGGCCATTTTTAAAAAAGGTGTCTGGGAATTCCACATCTCTTTTTAAATTCCCCACCATCAAGATATCAATGCCTAAATTCAAATTGGTTTATCTCAATAAACAGTAAATAAATAAATGATACATTGAAGAAGTAGAAGTTAGAGAAAGTCACAAGATGCATGCTAAATCGACAAAGCCACTATTAAACCTATAGACTCCTACCAGAAGACAAAGATTAATTGTATGTAAATTATAATTTATCATCTTAGAATATTTAAAATTAAATAATAGTTTAACCAGTAATTATATCATTAAACTAAATTCATCCCAAGGAGACAAGAAAGGGACCAATTCATTATGCATTCAATAGATTTTGATGGAAAAGAACTCCCTAACAATGGACTACAATTTGGACAACATGATTCTTTAAAAGAAAAAGGATGATCAAGTAGCATTCTGGTAAAAATCACAAAGGCAAACAACAGACTGTGCTGTTTTGAAGGGAAAAAATGCAATTATATCAAAGGCGAGTTCTGTATATCTCATCCAATTAAGCATACATATATACAAATAAGATGCTTTTTAATTTTTATCAACACAGTAACTGTTTTGCAATTAAACATATTTGAGTACAATATGCAATAATATTTTATAAGATGAACATCTCTGAAAAAGATGTTAAAACCAGGCCCAAACTTCAAGAAATTGAAGCAACACAGGAAATATCTTATTTAAAACACAGATATAAACACACAGAAACCAGCATAGAGATTACTAAAGAAAATATACACAGATAAACTGAAATATCAGAAATAAAGGAAAAAAATACCGCTATGGAAATCCAAATAAAGTGCACTATCCCAGCATATTACTCGGTTCTGACAAAACACTAGTGCCCCAATACTTGGGGACACTTCTTGAAACCAAGGATCAAATCGAGCCCATTTGTAATTTTTTTTTCATCAGCTGAAACAACAACTTTGGTATTTGAGACAGCTGCAAGTTCAAATCATGACAAGGCCCTATTCTGCCTTCACTTGGTCAACCCTGGAGCAGCTGCTTCTTCTGCCTCAACACACCTTCCAACAGTCTCAATATATTCAAGCCACATTCTTTTCTATCAAGTTCCTGGCAATGTCCCAGTCCCTTAAATACCCATCCTCCTCTCCCCCTCTCAAGATTTCATGGAGAAGCAGTGTTCCTTGATTTCCTGCCTTCAAATGTTATGGAGCTGAGAGACAGCAGTTGCTACAGCCCACCCTAGAGGCAGTTGCATCTTGCCCAGGGTTGAAATTTCAGATGGCCAACTTCCAAGCATGAGTTCCCTTGGAGCCAAGATGAAATGTTTGGGACCATGTGTCAAGCTGTTTTCCTTAAAACAGAAGAGACATTTTGACACTCAAATGGCCCCAGAAATTCTTGAAGCGCTGGATTCACCTGCTGGTGGAACAGCATATTGAAGATTACAACCTCTCATATGTCCCATCCTTTTCCAAAACACAGAGACTTCCAGACACAATCTCAGTTGTTTCTGGCAGTCTTTGAAAGAAAAACGCTTTGCTTTGCGTGAGGAATTTATGCTATTCTCTGCTCTCCCCATAACATATCATAGGGCTTCTGTGGACTTTCAGCAGCTGCGCCATTCAACTTCTAGCTCAGCTGGAGCACAGGAGGAATCAGAAGAATAGCTTTGCTGCCATATCTCTTGAGCTAGATTTGGGGAACACAGTTTCCCATTGGTAGGAATGTTTTCCTTGTTACATCTCTCGGCTCATCTCCCCAATCGCCTGAATTTCAGAATAATCTGGCACTTTGCTACCAGTTAATTGTCACAAACTGTGCAGAGGCATGTCTATTTCTTCTTAGCAAACAAGTGTGGGTAAGGGTGGGACACTGGCTGAATGCTCATGTTTGTGTTTTCTTTTGGCTTAACTGCAGGATCCAATGGTCAGCTCATTGTGAATTCTTTGAATGGGGAAATGATGTAAAAAGTCAAACATTGATCAATGGGAGGAATAAGCATATACCACAATTTAGAAAGTAAAACAAAGAAGGGACGTGTCAAAAATTAGACCACTGTTGGTTTTATACAGGAGGGTAAATCTTGCTGGTTAACAAAGCATTCACTTTTTATATTGGGTCTCTTAGCATAGTCATGCCAACTAGTGCCAAGCAATAATTTTTTTTCTATAAGTTTTCCTACTTCTTCTTCAGCCCTTGCAAGAAAATTTGTTTTTAGAATTTGATTTAAAAAGTCAATAAAAGTCTCATGGATGAGATGAGAATGTGCAGGTGATATCGCTGTAGTTACTTATTTAGAAATAGGTCAAAAGGAGTATAAAAACATTCATTGTAAACAGTATCTCCAACAATCTGCAGTAATCTGACAAATTCTTTTTAATATCATGCAGGAACTTTTCCCTCTGGTTTCCCCACCCCCCATCCCCAGTATCACTGTCACCACTAATGGGGAAAGCTGATCTTGAAAAATTAGAGAAAGTGTCCATTCAAATTTTCTGCTCTTATAATTGGTGGAGAATTTTGAAGAGGCTTTTGAGCCTACCTATGATGTCAACAACATCTCAGACAAGTTGAATTTGACCGTATTTTTCCAAGGAAGTGTTACAATTTACTTTACTGGAATAATATAATATGCCAGCAACCAAAGCTTCATGTTGCAACAGGCAAAGCAGCTACTTCAAAACACAACTCTTAGAGAAAACTCTTAATTCTCAAGAAGGGGAGAACAAAAGGCTGTCTAATTTATGCCATTCTACTGCAATATTTTTTCTTTCCCATTAACTATCCTCAAAGGAAGAAAAGGGCACATTAACTGCAAAATATTTTTAATAGGCATACTGCACTGGAAGCCTTCAGCCTAGATATAAATAGAAATGCTAAAAGAAATAGAAGCAAACAGCTAGCTTAAAACAAAACAAACCAGAATAGTATATATGTACTTTTACAAGGATATTTCAACTTCCAAGATTTTATCATTGTGCAGAATGCTATTAGCCTTTCCATTTATAAAAACCAGCCTCAACTGACTGGCAATGTGGCTAGATGTAAAGAATAAAGAGCAAAAGGAACCAATAAATACCTAGAAGGTACAGGAGAACTGAAATGCTCAATTACAAAGATGACGTTACTTTTACGGTAGATTGACTTGACTCCAGGTAATGGCCTTTATGCCATTTTCTTAGCAGGGTCATGGAAGTGGCTTGGTTTTTTTGTGCTTCCCAATCTAACCAGCATTCCTGGAGCTGCCCGGTAGTTCCCCATCGATCAGTCCTCAGGACTGATACTTCTTAGCTTTTGAAAGCACCCAAGGTCAGATAAATGATGCCCCTTTTGAGGTACAGTCAGTCAGGGATGGGTTCCACTTACCTTTACTACCAGTTCGCAATGGGAGCGTGCATGTGTATTTGCTTCACTCGTGTGCTTGCACTTCTGCACAGAAGCTTCTGTGCATGTGCAGATCATCCATAATATCCTGGCGGATGGGCAGAGCTTACCGCCGCCATTACTACCGGTTCACAAGAACCAGACCGAACTGGGAGCAACCCACCACTGCAGATAGTCCTCAGTTTACAACCGTTTGAAGTTGCAATGTCACTGGAAAAAAAGTGACTTACAACTGGTCCTTGCATTTACAACAATTGTAGCATCCCCACAATCAGATGGTTAAAATTTAGGAGCTTGCACACAGCATGCATTTATGATGGTAGTAGGATCTTGGGGGTCACGTGCTCACCTTTTGCAACTTTCCCAGCCAGCTTTAGACAAGCAAAATGAACGAGGGAAACCAAATCTGTTTACCACCTAATTCACTTAACAACTGCAATGATTCGCTTAACAAGCATGGCAAAAAGGTCAGAAAATTGGATGCAACTCACTTAATATCTACCTTGCTTAACAATGGAAATTCTGGTCCTAATTTTTGTTCTAAATTGAGGACCACGTGTAATGCTTCATTAATTTGATAGCCAGTTTTAAAAGGTTTCCACAATTAGGTATATATACATGCTATAACTTCAGATGACAAGCGCTAATGTAAAATAGGCAGAGTTCTTTATCTTGTATCTGGGGGGAGATTATTCCTCTTCTAACAAAGATGCCTGTCATGATGACAAATATACTTACCATCTAAAAGCAAAATTGTGTTGCCTATGTATAAATCTATGTAATCTTAACAGATTAATCCTGATTACATTAAGTTCGTATGATCAGTTGACTGAATGACTTTAATTTTGGCCTATGATGCTAATCTGTGTTTTTTCCTCAAAGTGAAATCTATCTGGATGGGATTTGTTTGTCTCTACAACAATGAGAATCTATTATTTGAAAAAAGAAAGAAAGGAAGCATATCGCCAGATGTGAATCTGAATCTGGGCTAGAACAGACACAGAAACAAACAAATAAATCCTGCTAGTTAAACAGATGAGACACAGAATATCTCTCTCCCTCTCCTTCTCTCTCTCTCTCCTGCTAGGTCCATATTTCAGCTGTGTAAATGTGGGACTTCCAGACCTATCAGCTAAGCCTTCCTAACCAAAGAGTTGCCTAGTGTCCAACAAGATTCCCTTCCTGGAAATGCCTTCTGAGAAGGAAAGTACCATAACAAATCCAGTAAAGTTAACAGGTTTTTTTAATAATAACAGCTATGTAATTTGGTTTTTTTCCTCAATCAGCATAATATAATAACAAGCTTAATAGATCTTTATAGTCTGCACAATGCCTTTTGCTTTAAAAATACCAATAGAATACTGACACCCCACTGATCTCAGTAGGAGTGTGTTGAGCCCATAGTTTTACTGAATTAACTCAACCGCCTATATTCATGTAACACTATGCACCATAAATTAATTGTAAAGGTTGGGGCAACCCAATATACCGAGCCAGAAATTAGCAGAGCATGTTGTACAAAGCCAGTCTTAATAGCAGGTTCAGGATTACAGGCAGACAAAGCAATCCTAAAGGAAGGTGTAATTACAAAGCTTGGCCAGGTCATGCTTTTCAAAGTAAGAGCCCAGTAGATCTTCATTGTTTTAGAATTCCAATCCCACAAAACCAGTAGGAAATTTCAGACAAGATACAGTATATTTGCAGCAAACTAGCATAATTACAGGAACAGATGTGGGGTCTTATTGGTGAAACAGAGGAAATCTCACCATAAAAATACCTTGGGGTAGGATCTATTCCTGGCAGGAAACTACTGGTAATAAATATGTGTTTGCAAAGTTTTCTATGAGCAGAGCGTACATTGCTGAAGCTGACATGCACTCAACATAGGTGGAATTCTGTTATGAATCATTACTTGATAAGTCAGCTAACCTTTTTTTAAAAAGTAAAATAACTAGTACCACCTTGGTCAATCTTTCTGTGATGTTTTCAAACTCATCTTCTGATCCTCCTGCCTTGTTTATTCAGGAGGATCAAAAAAAGTTTAATACTTTATTTCTCTTCTGATATTTACATACAGTATATAATATTTTTACACCATTCCTAATATAGACAAAAAAAGCTCTCCTCCATATGTGTATCTATTACTTTGGGCACTCATTTAAATGAAAAGAGAGCCTTGCAAACTGTAGAAATTGACTATTTTGTATTATTAGCAATCTTATTTTGCAAAAAATGCAATATTTATCACTTTGCTTCATTTGGTTCCTTTTCATAAAGAGACATAATAAGGTGAGGGTACTGAAGATTACTGCTAGCAAAAATGTATATTCAGACGCAGGTGAGATGATTTAGCAAACATTCCCCACATGACAAGTTAGATCATGGTTGTCTCTCATTGTTCCTCATTTTTTTATGGATACTAGGATCCTTAGGAACCTTCATCCAATATCAATCCCATAACTTTTTCTTTGAATCTCTTCCTAATCAAGCCTGTCATGTATACATTTTCCAGCTTAAATATTAGTATCTATATCTATGTCAAAAGAGCTGTGAAGGAAGAAAGCTGAATGTGGATGGAACCGATTTTATGGCTGCTGAAGCCATAGGAATATCAGATTTTTGGCACATTAATCCATCCCCCTGCATAGTCCATTTCTGGGACTCTTGTAAATTCTGAAATCCAAAGTACAGAATAATTTGTTTATATAGTGAAAAATGACTAAGTGAAGCCGAGTCCAACCTTTTGCACAGAAGATATGAAGTGGAAGTCCTTGCAGAGACCAAGGACGTCAAGAAATAAAAAAGCCAGATATGGATCTAGGCTTGCCTTTTGTAAGCAAAGCGAAAGGAAGCAGAATTCTTGGGAGATTCTCCATTTTGAGCCATTCAAGTTACGAGAGATTATATTCAATGAAATATTATTTACAAGGGTGGAGGGGGGCTTACAGAGAATGCAAAAAGAGCAGGAATGGTTATGTAGTAGGTGGGGATTGGTAGAGGGGTCATACAGAGAAGTTTCTTGGCAGGATCTGTTCTGGGGATGCAAACAGATGAAGGAATAAGTATGCAATTACTAGCAGAACAACATTATCAGCCACATAAAGGGTGAATCTGGAATGTCTGCTGAGAAACCCAAGAATGTGATTATAGACTCAGAAAATTCACCCCAAGAAGGTGGTGCTTTCTACTGAGAAAGATTAACAGGTTATCGAATCTTCCAAAGTGAGTGCAGGTCGAAAAAGGGAAACAATGGAGAAGTGTCCCTTTTATTATTGCTAAAGAAGACAAAAGAATTATCTCCTGGGCATTTAGGGATTCCTGCTGAACCTTGTGGTGGCTGGTGAGATGAGGAAGAGAAGAATCGGGGAATTCGTTAACAAAGGCAGGAATTGGGCAGCGGGAAAGTTTCTCTCAGATTATTTCAAAATTTCAAACAGGAAGGGGTGCTGAGAAGAGAGGGGCAGCGAGGGATCTGCCCAAGCAAAGCTGAAGGAGAACCAATAATTATCCAGGGAAGAGGAAACCTATCAGGAAGGGGGAGGGGGAGATCGGTGTTTCCTGCGGAAGAGGGCCGCTATTTTGCGGTCTGCAGCTCGGAGGGGGAGGCGTTCTCCGCCTGGCCGTTCAAATGCCTTGGCTTCCCCGTCTTGGCTGCGGGCAGAGCGGAGGCCGTTCCAAGTGGCCGAAGTGGGGCTTTGGTGGCGGCGACCAGAGCCCCTCCCCTCCCGTAGGAAGGGGAGGGGGACTTGCAAGGGGAGGTGGGGTTGCACTCACCAGTGCAGGAGCTTGTGCTGCAGCTGTCCCGGGCGACGCTCGGACGAGCATTGTAGGCACCACATGGCCGCTTACACTCTGCAGCCCGGGATTGCCGCCGCCAGGGACTTGGTGAGGACGGGGATGGAGGATCCAGATTGGGTCTCAGTAACGGCGGCGGCCGCTCCGTGCCCCAAAGCTGCCCAACCGCTGCTTGGGCTTTGCCATCCTCGGCTACTCCACGTAAAGCAAAGGAGGAGCCGGGACGCGGTAGGGCCCGCCCTTCGCCGGAGATTCCCCCTCCTCCCTGGCCATTGTTAGTAGCCCTCCAAGGCTCCCCCCGCGCCGGCCCACCTTCCCTGCCTCGCAGCTCTCCACAGTGACGCCCGGATGCTGCTCGGTAGCCCGGTGCCCGCGACGCCGACGCCGCCGGGGTGCTGCTGCATGGCTGCGATGGGAGCAGAAGCGGCGCGGTGGTTCCTCCAGAGATGCCTTAGCCAGCTGCCAGGGCTCGGCCCCACCTTGTCTCCAAAGAGATTCCTGCGTCGTGATTGCTATTGTGTGCCTGATTTCTTGAGACTCCGCTAAATCCGGGTTTCCAAGAACAGCCCCCGAAGCTGCCTGGCTAACTCGCAACCTCTCTTCCGCCGCTCCCGAAATACACGACAGTTGATGGCTGTGTGGCTTTGTTAGCGGTGCTACTTTAAACGTTCATTTTCCACGTGCTGGGAAGCCAGGCGTGTCTCTATCATCAACTTCCCCCAGTCCAGAAATGCAGACTTCTTCTCCTACCTCCTTCTATCCAGAGCTGTGTTAGTGGAGGAGTGTGATTTAATGACTAAACGGTGGCTGCCAGCCAAGATTTCCTAGATGCCTTTCCAAATTCAAAATGCTTTAGATCAGAAGAGCCACAAAGAAGGTGGAGCAGGGAACCAAGATCCATGAATTCCACCCCAATGTCTGGAAGAATTAAGCCAGGAAGAGAAGATGCCCCCTTACACTGGCGTTTTCTGGCCAGGAAGGTTTAATGGAAAGGGGGAGAGAGGTGGTAAGCCAAAAGTTTTGGCATCGGGTATGAATGTGAACTAAATCAAGAAACAGATTGATCTGACTTAAGGAGCACATCCTCTGCAAGAAGCCCTCTTGCACTAGCCTGAGATTTTACGAAAGCATCACTATGCTGGCACATCTCCTGTTCATAAGTAGGTTTGCTCAGGAATGTGTGCCCTATGCTATTTTAGTAATTAGAATAGAAGTAGATGCCAGCTGATTTTCTTGCTTGGGTGCCATGAAGTCTCAGGGCCTCAGAGACTCCAATTTGCCCCAGTGCAGATATCTTTGGTCTGAGGAAGATGACATGCAAGAATGGTAATTCTCCTTTATATCCTAGATTTTTCTGCCATAATTATCCTTAGAATCATGGAAGACCAAGGCTACCCCCCCCCGTCCTAATGAAGATATAAAATATTTATTCATCACTCCAATTATCATCTAGATCTAGAATGAGGATTGTTGGAAGGACAAGGTTAAAATCCTCCCTAGTCATGATGTTAAAGAAATCTATATTGTAAAGATTTGGGGGGATATGAAGTCAACAATATTTATTATGTAGAGTTTCAAACATATTAGATACAGATTTTAACTTTGTCTTTTACCCAATTAAAAAAAAACTCAAGCCAGGATTTTATGAACCTGGATGGTAAAATGGCTATTTCTGTTTATCTTCTGCCTTATTCTAACCACATGTCCTCAAAGAAAATCCTCTATTTCTAACAGGCAGCATTTTTATAAGACAATAAAAAGCAATAAAGCCTCTATTTGATGCTACTTTATTTTCATTACATGGACAGTTGGGGTTTTTTGTGCCCTTAAGTCACTCTTGTCTCCTGGCAACTGTTTGGATGAGTCCCTGCGTTTTTCTTGGCAAGATTGCAGAAATGATTTGCTATTGCCTTCTTCCCAGGACTGAGAGAAAGGGACTGGCCTGAAGTCACCCAGCCAACTTTCTGTCTAAGCTGAGATCAGAACTCATTGTCTTGTGGTTTCTAGCCTGACGTCTTACTCACTATACCAAATGCTCTCAGTTTGGACAAAGGATAAGATTAATATATTTTAGGGACAAATCCAGTAGTAGTGGGATGGAACAAGAGATACTGTGATTGCTGTTCACTTTTATTAAGAAACTAAAATCAAAGTGATAAATGATTATCCAATTCTATCGTGGACATGATCTAAACCAAGATTATTTAGTTCGGTGTTCTCTCAAAGTTGGCAAGTAGATCAGTAGCAAATATCCATCCCCCCCACACACACACACATACTTTATGTAGAAAAACAAGTAGAAAAACAAACACATCCATCCCTAAGGGCAGGTTGGTAATTTGCTCTTTGAGAAAACCAAATTGAAAAAAGATCTTATGGAGCCATAGTCCAATGCAAAATTTTCTAATCATCTGTATTATGATTGCAATGCAGACAAAAAAATTTTCTTCAATGTTGAGAAGAACAAGAGGGGGAGAATCCTCTAATTACATTCCCTTTTTCCCCAGCAACTGACCCAAGACAAAATATAAAATAAAAATGTCCAGTGAACAATATTTTTCTGTTTAGTGGTTAAATCCATCAAAGTTGTTTAGTGCATCTTTCTAGCACTGTAACTCAAAAGTTACCCAACACAAGATTTTATTACCATTGATAGCAGTGAACAAATTTAGCTTTAAATGTTCTAATTTGCACTAAAATATTGATCTGAGTTAATGTTCAAGATTCCTTTGGAAAAAACCATATTATGTAGCCTTTCTGATAAAAAAAATGAAAAGTGAAATAAAATCCTGAATTCAGACTCATTTATGTGGTGTGATTCTATATGCCATTGGAGGGTTAAAAGGCAGTACAGTAATGACCACAAGAAGCAGACTACTGCAGGAAAAAGAAAAGGGACTATCAAAGTTAATGGCTATGTAAGTAAAAAGTTATCTCAATAGGTGGTTGATTTGGAAAAAACCAAAAACAAAACCAGGCTTGATTGGGATTTGTATAGGAGACTACAAGGAGATGAGAGTGAAGGTTCGTTCTCCGAGCTTCTGGGTTGGTTTCCAATGGATTCCAAATGTTTCATTACCAGGATAGGTAACATCTTCAGCAGAATTTAGGGTGTGTTCAGCTATAAGGGCTTTGTGTGGTCAGTCAGGTCTTGTGATGGGTCAGGTGTGAGTCATCCGTGGGAGTCTTGTGATGGGGAGGTTACATGAGGTGAGGGTCATTGGGAGGAGATGTGCTGGTTGGGGGAGGATTGTGTGTGGGTTGGTTGAGGGTTGGTGCTGTGTCTGGTTAGCTGGGCAGTTGATTTTGATTCTGAGGGGTTCATAGATTGGTTGTAGGTCAATTTGTCTGTTGATGTCATTGCTTGTGGGGTGCCAGACTTTGATGAACTCACAAGTGTGGCAGGTGGTACCATGGGCGATGATTTTTGTGCTGCTCCAGTCCAACTGATGCTGTTTGCTGTCGATATCCTTAATCTGTGGGTACAGATTAAGGGTTTGGAATCGTGGCATTTGACTGCCAGCCAGTGTTCATGGATCCTGGTTTTTAATTGACATGATGTTTGTCCCAAGTAGAATTGGTTGCAATTGTTACCATTTTGATTTTGTAGATTACATTGTTTCTTTCATTCTTCTGTATCTTGTCTTTGGTTTTGGATAATTCCTGGTGGAGTGTGGCTGTGGGTATGTGGGCTATTGAATGAATCTTCACTCTCATCCTACACACAAGCTATACATATTTACCACTATTGCAAAACTACAAGGAGATCTTAGAGCTTATATACTAGACCGGTGATGGCGAACCTATGGCACATGTGCCAGAGGTGGCACACAGTGCCCTCTCTGATGGCACGTGAGTGGTCACCCCAGTCCAGCTCTGCTGCGTATGTGTATGCGCGTGCGCCTCCCACCGGCCAGCTGGTTTTCAGGTCTGTGCCATGTATGCGGGGGGGAGCAGGATGCATGCGGGGGCACACAGGCATGCACGGGGTGCATGTGTGGGGGGCTCGCACACATGCATGTGGGTGGGGGCTGCACATGCATGTACAGGGCATGTGCATGTGCCGGGGTGCATAGATGCACGGGGGCCGCGTGCGCTTTGCATTTTGGGGGTTCAGGCATTAGTGCCTGTGTGTGCTTTGGGCACTCGGTCCGGAAAAGGTTAGTCATCACTGTACTAGACAGATAAAAGGTAAGTCCTAAAAGCACTGATAATTAGCTACTTCCATATTATCCCCAGGAAAATTATACAATCTGATCCTGGTAGTCACCGTATTCAAGTTTGGATTAAGAGAATCTTTTAAGCAGAAATTTTCCAATAAGCTCAAAACAATATTTTTGTATTTCAATCCAGAAAAGAGGGAGCCACTAAAAAAGTTGACAAGGAAAAAGCTATATTTACGGGACTGCCTTCTGCTACCAACAGCCTCCCACTGGCCAGTACGCTCCCACAGGGAGGGGCTCCTTGGGGTGCCATCGGTCAGACAATGCCGGCTGGTGACCCCCCCCGGGGGAGAGCCTTCTCTGTGGGGGCTCCCACCCTCTGGAACGAGCTGCCCCCAGAGGTATGGAGGATCCCGGACTTGCGCGTCTTTCGCCGTGCCTTGAAAACTCTGTTATTTCAGCAACCTGGGCTAGCCTAATTTTAATGGTTTTAAATTCTAATTGGATTTTAATGGGATATTTTAATTGTGAGCCAAAGTATTTAATCTGAATTTTAAACTATATTTTAACTTTTATATATATATATGTATTTGATCTGGCTGTTCACTGAGTTCTTCGGGAGAAGGGCGGTATATAAATATAATTAATTAATTAATTAAATAAATAAATAAATAAATAAATATTATCCAGAGCAAAAGGAGATGAATTCAAATGTACACAACTGGTTACAACAAAACTTGTCCAATACAGAAAATTACTAACAGGCTGAGGCAATTTCCACATAAGGAAAGTCTGAAGTTTTTTTACCTTCATAAAAAGGTAAAAGCAGAAGTCAGAAGCACACAAAATGAAGCAAGTAAGGGAAATTCAGTGCATAGTCATGTTCTGGAATTCTTTACAAACACAATGTAGCGATGGCCTCTAATTGTTATGGTTTGGACAAATGCATATAAGTGAAATCTGTTAATGGCCAGTAGTCATGATGGCTATATACTGTTCCCAGCATCAGAAGGGGAAGACAGGCCTCAATAGGCCTGGAGGGCAGGGCTGAGGATTTTGTGCAGTATCTGCACGACGAAATCGCTCAGATTCGGGAAGACTTGGACTCTGAGTGGGTAGATTCAGGTGGGGTGACGAGGGCGAGTCTTGAGAGTGTTATCTGGGAGGAGTTTGACCATGTGACCCCCGAAGGCGTGGACAGGATTCTGGGCA